>CAHIKZ030003432.1:2137500-2205000 GCA_903632075.3 Acanthosepion pharaonis
GTTATGGTGACATAGAAGATTTGCCATGCGACGATAACGGCGGCGGAATAGCAGACGCAGGTCGTAAATTCATGATGCGGTTCTATGACGTCGTACCACGTAAGAGACCGAAATATTTATAACAGAATCCTATGTCTAGATGCAATGTTATGTGTTGTGACTCGTTTTCAATATATTTTGATGGTGAATATCTTTGTTTAAATGTCCGTATAACTACTTTGAAGATGGCTCATCTGAGCGGAAACAAAAATTGGACAAAAATTATCCAACATTTGGATATTTTTTCCTTTCGCCTCACATGGTTATATGGACATTTGAACAAAGATATTCGCCATCAAATATGATATTCTGTTATGTTAACATAGAAGATATATATACTATTGTTCACCCAATACAAGGCCCAAGAGCCACTCAATGTAAAGAGTCACTGAATGGGAATGTTGTAAAAGGAAAGGAGCAAGAATTGAATATTATGAGGATATGTAGGATAGATAATGGTTGACTCTAGACTTGAAAAGGTTAAGACTGTAGTTGTGGAAGCATCTACTCGAGAATCCGTTCCACATTGTAACAGTTCTGGGGAAAGAGCTGTCTGAGTGGAACTTCTTCCTTACCAATGGTATATGAAGGCAGTGAGGCTGAATAGATTCAGGGTTCGTGGCGTGGCCGGTCCGTGCTATGAAGGCCAGTAACGTTCCGTCTGTAGGAAAAGGGTTGAAAAAGGCGGAAAACACTTCATCACCCACAAGGCCGCGCCAATATTTACGGGCTTGGTCGAGGCTGGAAAGTGAAGATTGTGCAGCTCAAGCCCCGATCTCGCGGAAATATTGTATTTCTAGCGTGATTTGTCAGAATAATCCAGGTAATTTCAAAGAACTGACTATTTTTTTTTCCCAGTGTCTTATCGATGGTTGGTGTATACGAGTTCCATCTTAGGTCTGGTGCGTGCTTGAGTCATAACTTTCTAGACTTTACAAATGGTAAAGCTAATCATTCTCAGAATCTATTGACAGACCGAACGGTATAACTTAGCAATTGGATAGAGCGTTGCCGCACTGAGCTACCTAGTAACAAATTACGGTACACTTGACAGCTACTAAATTTTGAACTGACATTCACTGTCGAAACCCAAGTTAAACCAGTTTTTTTTAAAAGGTTGGCGCAATCGGGCAGTCTTGGTTGGATATGTCGCTCAACAGCTTATGTGTACTGCAGGAGTGACACTGCTGAATCGTGCTGAGGGAATCGACCCACCTATGTCTGTTTTTGGTCTTATTTATTTCTCTGACCTTGACACGATTTATTAACGGTGGGTGTAATTTTGACAATATAAAATACGCAGATGACACTGTGTTAATGGCCGACTCGAAAAGTGAAATAATTGAATATGCATACACCTGAGTACCCCCTCACTGGAATATGATTGGCTGGTGTCCGTCATAAATACAGACGGACCTGTAGGTACGACAGAGTTTAAGTCTATGACTCCGCCCAATGGACTACGCCATTGGCTATCCTATTGGTCTACACCTATTACCTGCGACTACGACGCGTACTAGTCGATTACTGCTACCGTATTCTACTTGGTTATAGTAGCCAAACCCACTTAGCTACTTCGATCAAATATATCCCTTTCCGGGACATATCGTAAAGAAATCTGCAGGACTTCCGAGACGGGATGTTGGAAGAAAGCGAGAAAAAAGGACTAACTATCAACTACATGAAGACAAAAAATATGGTCATCAGCAAGAGAAAAAGTCAGATTCGAGCCACGAATTGGAAATGACGACATCAAAAATAATACAGGATTTTAAATATCTGGGAAATGTTTTATCAGAGGATGGAAAATACAACAGCGAAATCCAAAGGTACATTAGAATAGCGAAATATGCCTTCCAAAGGCTAAGAAAAGTACAAAGAAACAGGAAAATTACATTAGACATAAAGAAATAGTGATGAACTTCGATGTAATATCAAACCTCTTTCATGGCTGTGATGCTAGACAATCTTCTTCCAAACGAAGCAAAAATTGGAACCAACGGAAATGTGGTTCTACAGAAGGATACTGAGGAGCACGAAAACAATGTTCACATCTATCTATCTATCTATCTATCTATCTATCTATCTCAGTCTATTTCTATCTATCTATCTATCTATGTATCTGTCTGTTCACATCTATCTATATGGCTGTTCACATCCATCTATCTATCTATCTAGCTAGCTAGCTATCTATCTATTTCAGCCTATTTCTATCTATCTATCTATCTATCTATCAATCTATATGCCTGTTCACATCTATCTATGTGGTTGTTCACATCTATCTATCTATATGCCTGTTCACATCTATCTATCTATCTCAGTTATTTCTCTCTCTCTCTCTCTCTCTCTCTCTCTCTCTCTCTCTCTCTCTATCTATCTATCTATCTATCTATCTATCTATCTCAGTCCATTTATATGGACTGAGATAGAGATTGTAGGAAGGCAGAAAATATGGTTGCAAGAATAAAAGCGCAAGATTCGAACTACGAATTGAAGATGTCAAAATCAAACAAGTACAGAAGTTTAAATATCTGGGAAGTGTTTTGAACAGAGGATGGAAAATAATACACCTAAATCCAAAGGTACATCGCGAAAGATGCCTTCCAAAAGTTAAGCAAAGTACAAAGAAAATACAGGAAAATGTCGTTAGAAACAAGGAAAAGAGTGCTTGATTGCTATGTGTTATCCATCCTGCAACTGAACGCTAGGCAATCTACCCGCAGATGAAGAAAATACAAGAGGCCACAGAAATGTTTTTTTTCAGTGGTGTTCATCCTGAACAAGGCCCGAGGTCCACTCGAAATAGAGGCTTACAAAGTAAGGGCCACAGATTATGCGGATATATGAAAGATAACGGTTAACCCTAGATTTGAAAAAGTTAAGATTATAGTGATCGGGGAAGCAACATTTTGGAAGTCGGTTCCCCAAATTGTGGGAAGTAGCAGCTTGAGTGGAACTTACATCTCCCCAGCGGGATACGAAGGTAATGAGGGTGGTTCGCTTCAAAGTGCGCAGCAGGGTGGATCTTTACTGTGAAGTTCAGTATTCTTCTACGGAAGGATACTGAGAATTCCATGGACGGAGCGAGTAAGCAACGAGAAGCCTTAAACAAAATGACAACAAAAAGACCACAAA
Source organism: Acanthosepion pharaonis (assembly GCA_903632075.3). Classification (NCBI taxonomy): domain Eukaryota; kingdom Metazoa; phylum Mollusca; class Cephalopoda; order Sepiida; family Sepiidae; genus Acanthosepion; species Acanthosepion pharaonis. Next base: position 2,140,675 of record CAHIKZ030003432.1, read on the forward strand.
AGCTAACAATCAGAAAGAGAGAGCTGACATTTCTCGGGCACATAATGAGGAAGAAGGCTTGGAAATTTCAACACTCACGGTACATATTAGGGGCAAGAGAATTAGGGGAAGGCGTAGAGTTAACTACCTGATGAACTTATGTGAATGGATGGCGGAAATACTGTTAAGGGCTACAATGTCGTGGGGAGCCATGATCGCCCATGTCTTGAAGGGACGGCACAAAGAAGAAGATCCTGTATGCAAAGTCAGGGATATCATACGAGGTTCGTTCTAGACTTCTCTCTAAAAATTCAGGGAATTTGGCAATGAAATATACGACAAAGTATGCCGTAAGGATCTTCTGGAACTGCTCAGCAACCTTGATATATTCGGCAAAGATATCAGAATAATCAAGAACCTATACTGGCTGTAAACAGCATGCATGCGCATAGGGAACGAGTTCAGTGAATATATGAAAATAGAAAGGGGTGTAAGGCAAGGATACGTCTTCTCACCCGACTTGTTCAACCTATCCAGCGAGGCAATTTGGAGAGAATTGGAAAATTACCAGGATTTAGCATTGGTGGCCACAATCTAAACAACGTAAGATAAGACGGGAAAGAAATTACAAAATCTCCTAGAGAAAGTAGCGACGGAGAGTAAGGGACTAAGCATAAACTACAAGACAAAATGCATGGTCATCAGTCAAAAGATGAGCCCGAAATAGGATTTGCAGGTCGGGGACACTAGAATCAAGCAGACGCGGTAGTTTAAATATCTGGGAATCGTTTTGACAGAGGACAGTAAGTGCAACACTGCGATCCGTAGACGTATTGGGATGGCCAAGGACACGTTCCAAAAGCTGGGCAGAGTATTGCGAGACAGGAAGATCTCTTTGGTAACAAAGAAAAGAATACTAAGCTTTCAAGTTCTCCACTGCCTTAACCGGGTATTGAACTCACACTCTTTGGGTCCTGTCACTGGATCTAACCAATGTCTTTATCCACTGTTCAATACCCGGTTAAGGCAGTGGAGAACTTTCAGAGGGAAATTAGAAGGAGATAACTGATAACTGACATCCATCAAACATGACACGTGTAACTAGAACAGTCTATCCCAGTGAGCGAAATAAAGGGTTCAGTTCGAAATTCCAACCACCTGAAGAAGGCCGGAGCGTACAACGGCCGAAACGTTGTGATAAATATGGCGACAAAGATGAGGAAAATAGTCCGAATAATGTAAATAATGTACATAATACATCATCTCAGAAATATAGACAGACTCTTAATTATAGTTTTACAAAGCTACGTTTATATATATATATATATATATATATATATATATATATATATATATATATATATATAACCAATTTATTTCCACCATCTTATTATGTAGATTTTTTTTTTTTTTCATTTTTGTTATCAACTTTTAAAAAACTAAAATTGAACGTTCAAGTGTGCGTCCGGGTAAATTATTCAACATACAAAATAAAAACATTTAATGCAACATTAACTTTGAAATGCGAGAAGTTTTTTTCTCGGTTTTGAAATAAAAATGTTTTCTTTTGAGGTCAAGTCTAATTGCTCGTGGTTTTTCATTTCTTTCTTCTTATTATTCTGTAAATTCTTCTAAGTCAAATTACATACCGAGAGTATTGAGAAAACGAAGTCAGATATACCTTAACTGAAGCTTTATTCAACTTAGAATGGCGTTTGTCTGATTCAGTTAGTCATTGTGTGTCATACGTGATACACGCTTAGGCGATCATGTATCTTTCAATACATGCCTGACGAAACAGATTTTTCCCGGAATAGATTTTTCCTGCAGCGGTTTTTTTTTTCTGCAGTAGACCAGTTGCCTTCTAAGGATCTATAGGACCTGGTCTGTCCTGCTATTTACCCATAGCGGGGAGAAGAAGAGGATTCTTTCCTTTCCCAAGAGTATTAGCGCGTAAGTGACTGTAATGGATTAGACATATTTAAATACGGAATACCTATAAGGGGAGATAATCCCATACTACAAATAGGTAGATCTTTATGTCTGTAACCTAATAATATAAAATCTTTTATTTTGCACATAAATGGAAAATTTTTCCGAGTCAGTTCTTCGTGTGATGAATGGCACCATTTTTTTATATGCCGAGTGATATCAGCATTGTTTTTTGTGGGGGGAGGGTGGGGTTCTTGTGCTATACTTACAGTATAATGTCTTGCATTGTCAGGGAGGTTAATGGCCTTTTTTTCTATTGACGAGTACGAGTGATTTTTTACCAAATTTTTATGGATACGTTGTTGCTACTTGACGTGCATTTAGTATTTTAAGGAGCCGAAATAATGACATAATAATCATACTTATTATAAAACCCAGGCTGTGTGTGTGTGTGTGTGTGTGTGTGTGTGTGTGTGTGTGTGTGTGTGTGTGTGTGTGTGTGTGTGTGTGCGCGCGTTTATATATTGGATCGGATTTCCTACATTTTTTCAACCGATTTCAACAAAACTTCACAGGACTACGTAAAATTACCTTGCGGCGGTTCTGACAGCGCCCAAAAATGGGAAAACACAATTGTTTTTGCACGAAATCAATTTGAAAACACGATTAAGAGGCATTGCGAGAATGAAAGGGGGACAACTCATATCGAGTTATACTTATTATAAAACCCAGGTTGTTTGTGTGTGTGTGTGTTCGTTTATATATGGGATCGGATTTCCTACATTTTTCAACCGATTTCAACAAAACTTCACTTTTTTTTGGCAGGTAGTGTTTCTTATTGTCTTGCACATTTTTTCTTTATTTTTACATTCAGAGTGCTTTAAAAATTCAATTTACAAGACAATTGTTTATAATAAAATTGTATTCAATCGGTAGACTCATAACGATTGAAAACAATGTTTTTGTTTGAGTTTGGGTTTGACCAATTCGTAAAAAAAAAAAAAAAAAAAAAAACTAATTAAGACATGCGTGTCCGTTAACCTTAAACAATAATCTTTGTCAATTTTATTTTTCAGTCTTTATGATGGTCGATACTTGATCTATCTCTTACTGTTACATCCCCGCGCAACGCCGGGCTCTACTGCTAGTAATAGATAAAATAAACAAAACCCTGACTGTCTGAAAACACCCACAACATTCCAGTTTTTACTTATAGAAGTCAATATTTAGGATCGATCGTGAAGATTTTTCATTTTCAATCTACTGTTGCATTGAACGTTGTTCTATGCAACCCACTTTTTATCGTCTGTTATGATATATTTAAGGGACTAAATTATTAAGATAAATTCGCTATTAGAATTCGTCTGCAAATGCGGAAATTACTTATGACTCCAGCTAATATAATTTAAATATGACTCGTTTTGATGATACCATTTAACACGTTAGGCTATTCATATTCTACAGTGACGCGGCATATATTAAGTCCGATGATCAACCTGAACAAGTCATTGAACTGTGAAATCTATGTTGCTCTGCTTTTGACCAATTGCGCACATGGTGCCTTGAATTGTCAGGGAGAAGAATGGTGCCTTGAATTGTCAGGGAAGAGAATGGTGCCTTACATTTTCAGGGAGGAGAATGGTGTCTTGAATAGTCAAGGAGGAGAATGGTGCTTTGCATTGTCAGGGAGGGGAATGATGCCTTGCATTGTCTGGAGAAGAATAGTGCCTTGCATTTTCAGGGAGGAGAATGGTGCCTTGCATTGTCAAGGTGAAGAATAACCTTTTTTCCGGTTGTCGGCTGCGGGTGATTTTAACCAAACATTTATGGATACGCTGTTGCTATTGGACGTGCATTTAGTATTTTAAGGAGCCGAAATAATGAAATGATAATAATAAATAATACACTGACGATCTGAATGCCTGCACAATATTCAATTTCTTATAGAACTCAGTTTTAGGGATGGTCCGAAAGTCTTGTCACCCCCAATAAAAGGGCAATGCTAACAACGAAACAAATAATACAAGAATACAAAACACATGTACTGGATTCAGTTTATTCACACAATCATGTCCATACACTTGCAAGCAGCCTCTCATGATATATTGGATCTTATATATTGGATCTTTGTAGAAGATATATCATGATATATTGGATCTTATATATTGGATCTCTGTAGAAGCTCATGTCAGCCATTTGAAATAGAAAATTATGTCATGTAGTGGGGTGACTAGACTTTCGGACCACCCTATACTATTTTTTTTTTTGTCGTTGAACGTTGTTGTATACAACGCACTTTTCTACTCTCATAAATTCTTCTTCTATGTACCGCGTCCCTTCAGGACATAGGCAATCGTAGCCCTCCACAACTTCCTAACTTAGCATTTTTTTCCTTTTGCTAGGACTACTGCCCCCTCCCGTCCCGCCATCCATTCATACAAGCTCTTTAGATAAGTGGCACGCTGCGTTCCTCCATTTTAACTTCAATATGCCCCGTAATGGTTAATCTTCAAACACGCTTTCCTCCTTGTGGCGATTTATTACGCGTAGCTTAGATGTGGCACAAGGTCAAAAGTATGGAGCACCGAACAAGGAGCGAGCTTACTACTCATTCGTAACTGAGCTATCGCGTCAAGCTCGCTAGCCATTACACCACATCGATATTCTCCTTTACTAAGCGTAACCTAGTTGTGACACAAGGCCAAAAATATGGGGCACCTAGTGAGGATCGAACACACTACTCAGTCGTAACTGATCTAGCGAAACAAACATGGTAACCATTACACAACCTCAAAGTTCCACTCCTTCCTCCTCGTGTCCAAGAAATTTCAGCTCGCATTTACTGATTCTCAGTAGAAATATTCTTTTCCTTGCAATTTCCTTTTAAGACTTCGTTGCTGCTTACTCGCTCCGTCCATGGAATTTTCAGTATCGTTCTGTAGAATCCCATTCTGTTGCCACTAGTTGCTTTCCCTCATCCGTGGGAAGATTGTCCAGCATTCACTGCCATACAAGAGAATAGATATGACATAACAATCCAGCTTTTTTTCTTTGTTTCTAACTACATTTTTACGTTTCTCAGTACCTTGCTTGACTTTCGGAAAGCTTCTTTCGCTAGTCCAATGCGTACTTCAGATCTCAGTGCCACACTTTCCATTCCCTGTTAAAACGCTTCCCAGATATTTAGACTTTTGTACCTGCTTGATATCCCAAATTCGTAAATTACATCTTGGGTTTTTTCCTCTTGCTGTTGACCATACTCTTTGCCTTCTTGTAGTTAATGGTTAGTCCTTTTTTGTCGCATTTTTTTCCTACTTTTTCTCGGAGGTCCTCTAGTTTCCTTTCCGAGTCAGCCATCATCACAGTGTCATATGCGTATATTATATTGCTAAGATTACGCCCACCCATAAAAAATCATGCTAGCTTCTCCAGTTTCCTTTGGATAGCATCGCTGTAAAGGTTTTATTACTTTACTAAAAATACTACAACCATGACTACAAATGCAAGTATTACTATTTTAGTCTTATTATTAATTTGTAAAACTTATTTATGCAATGTGACGATTGACATTTTCTTCTTTCATATAATTTACAGTAACAACGAATTGTTGACCTTTTACCCGTGGCAAATAAATATGCTAGAAAAAAGATTATTTTTTGTTTAGTTAAAGGGTGTTTCATTAAGACGGATCAAAGTCAGCAGTAAGTAAATCAGTGTTATTGGTGAAAATTTATTTATTTCTCTATTGGATCATGTTATTTAAAGTCATGGCAATTATGTGTGAAAAATAATATCGCCTAAATGTCCGCAAAGGCTTCGGCGGCACACCTCCACTCGATGGTCAACATTTTTGATGACGTCTGTGTATAGTTGCTCCTCGATCTCACCAATATGCCTTATTATCTCATCCTTCAGCTGTTGAATTGTTGTTGGCAGAGACCTTACTTTTGAGGAAGAAATCTAAAGGCGTCAAGTCGCAAAATCGTGGTGGCCAATTGACTTCGTTGTTTCGAGAAATGATGCGACCTGGGAACTTCTCATCCAAATTCTGTTTGAACGTCTATTTTCGTAATAGGTTTCGATAAATTTAACATGTTGTTTGGTTGTTAGCCTTTCCGTGGTTGAAACTGTTAAAAACTTAAGACGCTTAAACTTAATTCACATTTAAAATCGGTCCAAACACCTTTCCAGCCTATCTTTCTATAAATGCCGGCCGCCAGATTGCAAAATGGAATCTCTTTACTTGATCCCTAAGATAGCAAACAACACTTGTCTATCAAGCATCTCTTTCACACGTTTTTTTTTCTTACCTACAAACAAAAAAGCTGCTTAACCCCTTTTTATTGTTACTTTTTAAACATCTTGATAGCTCTTCTACCCGACAACGTTTAACCAACAACTATATTTTCTATCTTGCTTCACATTATTTACAGTAACAACGAATAGTTGTAGAGGTTGAATGAATATGGGGAGAAGAGCGAGCGGTTATTTTCGTATCAAGTTATTTATCCCTCCCTTTTTTTGCTCTCTGGTGAATCCAATTTCTAAGTCATAGTCTTATGTCGTTCTTTTTGTTTCACGTCAAATAAAATTTATGCGTAAACACGCGTTTTGCTGCCACGTTGGCGCTCATCCATCACCAGAAATGGTGCCCTATCTTGTCTTTTGATTGGATTCATCTCCAATGCCGTTTCGTAACCACTGGACCATTTTGTGACCAGAGACATGTTTCACTCTTTTATTTCATTACCGCTGGTCCGGTTCACTGCGCCCATTAATAATAAAAAGACAGACTCGTTTTTTTGTTTGTTTGTTTGTTTTTTTTGTTTTTTTTTTACTCATCACAGCAAAATTCTTGATAGAATTTAGCTATGAGGCCAGGAAAATTGCTAATATGTAAAGAAGAGATATCATGTTCTGAGTGAAGGGAAGTAATAACGATTTGAGTGTAGATATAAATATTTACTCTATGTCTCTCCCGCTTTCTTTGTCTCTCTCTCTCTCTCTCTCTCTCTCTCTATCTATCTATCTATCTATATATATATATATATATATATATATATATATACATACCGGGTGTAACAGCAAAATTGTCCAACACGTGTAACAGCAAAATTGTCCAATTGTTAGATTAAGCTTTGAAGCGGTGTATCTTAGAAATGATTAAAGATATCTTACTGGAATTCTCCGGGGAATTTTTTTTATAACACTATTGGACTCTACTTTGAACAAAGAGAATGTATTTAGCTCTAACTTGAAACGGGGATCCCCCTTGCTGTTGTCACCTCCTGATCCAGTTTTCCTCTCTACTGCTCGCTCTTTTTTAAAACATTCACAGTACTCTTGATCGTTCTTGAATGGGCTTTGAAGATGGAAGCAAAAGTATGAATGTTGGTACCATTACTGAAGGCCTTAATAATCTTTTTCGTCTCACCCTTAATCCTGTGGGAAGACATAGTGGGCCTGACACAAAATTATCTTCACCTGTTCGCTTTCTAGCCCAATAACTGAAAGGCTGATTCTTACGACAAATGTTGTCAAGATGCTTAAACGTTTTATCTGAAAAACCCGGAAAAAAAAAGAAACTCAATTAGTTTCGCGGTTTTTTAGATATTAAACATTTTATGGGGTGGACAATTATCCCATGCTGTTACACGATTTTAACAACTTTGCGCACACACACACACACACACACACACACACACATATATATATATATATATATATATATATATATATATATATATATATATATATATATTATTAAAAAGAAGAGGGGTGCCGCAAACGTTTTTGGTTGTAATGTGGATTTATTGAGAAAAAATATACTTTGTTTTACATAATTTCACGACACGTGTTTCTGGTCTGGTCTCGCAACCGTCTTCAGGTGAAAGTGGAGATTTTTACATATTATTAAAAATAATTAATTTTTCTTCATGTTCAATGTGGAATATTCTCGATATGAGACATTCTGTTTGTGTGTTGGCAATCCGAATTTTCTTTCTAGAATTGTCAATGAAGAGTTCTGCGTGAAGGGTCATAAAACAATTAAGGTTTGTCCAGCGAGTAGTTATCGGCATTTAATCTTTTAATGTTTTAGTGACCTCTATGTGATCTTGGATCTGTTTCTATTTTGGCGTGTTCCTGTCAGCATGCGTGTATATATGCGTGCGTATATTTCCTTACTACGAGGAATTCGTAAACTTATTTGTACTTATACACGCATACACACACATACGCACATACACACTATCCCACCACAAGTAGTCAGTACACACACACATATACACACATATTTCCCAAGCTACATGGAACCAGTACACACACACACACACACACACACACATACATACATACACACGCACACACACGTACTTCTTAAGTTGTCAACATCCGCATATACATACATAAATGTATGTATGTGTACATACACATATATATATATCTCCTCGTGTCTCCCGTATATGAGTGTGCGTCCATGTATGTGAGCGATCGTTGTATATATATATATTCTTTATGTTCCCAACGTCCTAGGATGTATGGGTTACCAAAAATTCACAAAGAGGGCGTTCCACTTAGGCCAATTTTATCTATGTTAGGTTCCGCCCAACATAATCTTGCCAAGTGGTTATTGGATGTTCTTGATCCGGTTTTAGAATTCTACTCGGAGTATTGTGTGCCTGACTCGTTTAAGTTTGTTGATTAGGATGTAGGAAAAAGGAGACAGGAAAGAGAAGTAGGAAAAAGGAGACAGGAAAGAGAAGTAGGAAAAAGGAGACAGGAAAAAGAAGTAGTAAAAAGGAGACAGGAAAGAGAAGTAGGAAAATGGAGACAGGAAAGAGAAGTAGGAAAAAGGAGACAGGAAATCAAATTTAAATCCAAACAGCGACACTGAGTATTTTGTGTCGTTTGATATAAATAGTTTGTTCACGAATGTTCCAATTGATGAAACTATTGACATTTTTGCGGACTTCTTGTATCGTGGCCCTGGTAAATCTCCGTTGTTTCCTGAGAGTGTGTTTGTTGAATTGTTGGGGATAGCGACCAAGTCTGTCTCCTTCAGTTTTGACAATTGCATGTAGCAGCAAATCGACGGGGTGGCGATGGGTAGTCCCTTGGGTCCTGTGATGGCCAACATTTTTGTTGGTTTTCATGAATGGCGACTATTTGAGAGGGTTAACAAACCGTATTGTTACTTCCGCTATGTTGATGATACGTTCGCATCATTTTCTAATAGTGCAATAGCGGAAGTGTTCTTTTCATTATTAAATAATCTCCATCCTGCACTTAAATTTACAATGCAGGTTGAAGAGAACAATCGTTTACCTTTTCTTGATGTCCTTGTGGAGAGAACTCCCTCGGGTTTCTTAACGAGCGTGTACCGGAAGCCCACATTTACAGGACTTTATCTGGCCTGGGACTCTTTTGCTCCCAGAGCCAGAAAGGTTAACCTTATAAGTTGTCTTACCCATAGGGCATTGAAGATTTGTTCTGAGTGTAGACTCGAGGCCGAATTGAGAACAATCAAGGAATTGTTTCTTAAGAACGGTTACCCCGAATCAGTTATTAAAACTGTCATTGAACGCAAGATCAGGAAGTTCAATGAAATTAAGAAATATGGGCCTTCCAAATGTCCTATATATGTCAGGCTCCCTTGGATTGGTCCTGAGAGTCAGACATACGCCGATAAGATCTCTTCATCCATTAAACGGTGTTATAATGCCGTTACAGTCAGGAACATATTTACTACCAAGAGCCCCCCCCCTGCCGTGAGGATGTTTTGCCTACCTACCATAATAATTTAGTTATTTATCAATTTAAATGTCGATGCGGGCTCGACTATGTGGGCAAAACTATCCAGAGGCTTGAGGTTAGAATCGCCCAACATGTCCCGGGCTGCGTGCCTCTGCTATCGGTGAACATCTATTAAATTCTGGTGTTTGTAGGACTGAGTATTCTCCCCATTTCTTTTCGGTATTGCACAGGGCTAGGAACAGATTCCACCTCGACATTTTGGAGTCTGTTATTATCAACATACGTAGGCCGGCCCTCTGCGTACAACGGGAGATGAAGTTTACGTTGGCCTTATTTGGGGGAACGGTTACATGATTTGAGGTAAAATAATTCCCCCCCTTACCATCTTGTTTTATTACGGTATTAATAAAAAAACTTTCTTGTTTTAGATTACCGACGATTGTGTTTGAAAATGTGTCGCTCGAAAGATACCTTACATTTTATGTTTTAAACGTGGATATTGTTGTATCTTATGTTTAATATGATCCCATATTTTTTATTCCTCAAATGTCTGATTAGATTTGGCAATACTAGAAATCTGTTTTTATATATATATATATATATATATATATATATATATATATATATATATATATGAAGAAAAATATACAGTAAAAACAAACAAAAATCTTAATATGCAATTATGCTGTATTAATGTTAATATAATGCCAATGTCGGACGTTTTGGTCTGCTTAAACCATCATCAGGACATATTCATAAAACATAATTAACATTAGAACATATTCAAATTCAACATGAAAAAGACGATGGACATAAGAGCAAGACTAATCCAAACAGATAACTGAAATTTTTATATAAGATCAACGTTCCGTTTAAATATGATCACGTCGTCGTCACGTGAGCGATGTTGTGAAAACGTATTCGAAGATGATTTCAAAATATTAAAATATTAAACAAGTTCGATTGAACTATTTTCTCATATAAATAGTTCATATTGACTTTATATTAACATTAATACAGCATAATTGCATATTAAGATTTTTGTTTGTTTTTACTGTATCTTTTTCTTCATACTGTCGAATCTATATCCATATATTTGCTTACACACATCTACCGCCCGGTCAACACTCCTCCCCCTTCTCTTGGGCATGAGTAGAGGCTTACTCCTTGTTTCTTGTTTAGGAAGGGGTTCCCGGTACTCACTCTCTCTCTCTCTCTCTCTCTCTCTCTCTCTCTCTCTCTCTCTCTCACTAGCCTCTGTATCTCCAGTTGCCTTGATCTATCCACTACCCTTCTCCTCATCCTTTCTTCTATCACTCCTATCTGAACTTGCTCCAAATTTTCTGTAACCCCTTGCGTCCTAGTGGCTTTCCGCCTTGCTTGGGGTGAAATGCTTAAAAAATATATATATATAGATAGATAGATAGATAGATACATACATACATACATACATACATAATGTAACCAAGGCAATGATAATTTTATTGATGATAATGTAACTAATGCAATGATAATTTTATAATTGATAATGTAATTAAAGCAATGATAATTTTATAGATGATAATGTAATTAAGGCAAAGATAATTCTATAATTGAAAATGTAATTAAGGCAAGCAGTAATTGTAATTATCGTGCTCATGTCAAAAAATAATAATAATATTAAGGTCAAATTGGAAACCTTAAAAATTACACTGACCTCCGTTTATGTCACTATTATTTTAGTTACCTTTCGCGCGTTTGGGTCTATACAAACCTAACCTAAAGACCTACATCAATGTTGATTCGTTGTTTTGCTTAGCGGCATATCAACATCTATGAGTTATTTAAATCCCGAATTGTAAATATTTTATACGCAATTTTATTTTATTTTTAGAGAAATAATGGTTTAGCGATACAAGTATTTAATAATTACTCCATAGCTGGGGGAGAAGATGTGGATTCATATATTTCCTAAGGGTATGTTTGAGTTAAGTGAATACAACAAACCCGGCTGGAATAAGAACTCAGCTCTCCGATTAGAAATTCCTAGACATTATCCATTACACCACCCGCACATCCGAGCTTACAGTAACAGGTATTCCCAAGCTGACACCCATAAGGTTACTGACCAGTCTCGACACTGCTTAACTTCGGTGATCGTACGGGAACCGCTGTTTCAATGTTAAGAGGACATCATTAATAGCAGAGGTTGTTGGAGCCCTTGGATTGATTAGAAAAGGTTCCGATAGATTCATTAAAAGGGTCCCTGGTAGCCCCTGTCTTACAGAAATAAAAAAAAGTGCTTACAAGTCCAGCTTACAGATTACGAAAAGCTTTATCATTGTAAAATGATCACTGGAAAATATCACGAAATCAGTATCTATATTTCTGAGATGAGGTATTATGTACACTATTTACATCATTCGAACGACACTTCGCAGATATCTCTCCCGGGTAAGACCTCCTATAGAGGAGAACATGACTAAAGACTGTGTGTACGCTATCCCGTGCAGCTTCGGAAAGAATATAAAGGAAAGACAGGCCAACTTTAGAAAGCTGTAACACGAGGGGAAGTGGAAAAATCAGGCGTGGCTGACCACATATGGAGAGAAAAGATAACGGCCCTCTATGGGATCAGGTTGAGACCATGGACAAAGAACACCACTGGAAAATTCGTAAACTTAAGGAATCAGCATATATGCTTGGCCACAAAAATCTCCTGAGCCGACCAAGCATAGAAATGAATACAATATTAGAACCAGTAATAAGGAGTACCAAAGAAAAGGGAAAATAACAAAAATTGAAATATGAGCTCTGGTAAAAACATGAAATGATAACAGCAAAAATTGCAATATGAGCGCCGGCAAAAATAGTTGCTGAAGACATTAGGTTTATAATAGTCAGAAATTTATACACATATGTTCTCAAGAACACATGGCACAGTGGATAAAGGCGTTAGTTAGATCCAGTGGCAGGACCCAAGAGTGTGAGTTCAGTAGAACTTGAAGAACTTGGAGATGGAAATTAACAGAAGATAACTGATAACTGACATCCATTAGACATGGCACGTGGAACTAGAACAGTCTACCCCAGTGAGCGAAATAAAAGGTTCAGTTCGACATTCTAACCGGCCGAAATGTTGTAATAAATATGGCGACAAAGATGAGGACAATAGTCCAAATAATGTAAACAGTGCATCACGAAAACATTTCTTACCTGAGTTCGCTGGTTGAGACCCGATAGGAAATTTGTATACAACAGCAATCAAAGGAAATATTAATAATAATAATAATAATAATAGCAGTAGCATTAGCAATAGCAGCGATCGTCGTCGTCATCGACAATCCGGAGATCGGCGCACTTCTTAAGCTTGTCCATGTTATGGTCACCAGGAACAGCTACATCGATGAGTAGTTTTTTGTCAATTATTGTAATAAGCTTTCCTACTTGATGTCTCAACTAAAAATGAATTTAAGCGCGCTACTAGATTGGCAATTAGGTCTCATCGTTTTACAGTTGAAATAGCTAAATGTAGCCGCAAGTTCTATTCTAATAGTTTCTTTTCTCTCACTTTAAACCTTTGGAAATCTGTTCCATTTTCTTGCATATCTGCTACCTACAATCTTCAGAAAATTAAATGCAACGTTAATCGCTATCTTTTCTCTTCCTTGTTCCTGTTCTTTTATTGTCACTTCTTTATTCTCTTTCACTCCCAGTAAAAGAACTTTTGAAAGAACTTTTCGAAAAATCAAACCCCAATTTGATTTTGACCTTTCTTAGGAAAGTTGGACTATATAATAAAATATAATTCCAATTTGGTGTCTGATGATGAAAGGGAAAACTTTGATACTTGCCAGGTAAGAAATTTCTAAAGAACAACGCACCTCCGAAAACAGTGAATTAAAAAAAAAAGCAAGACAACATTGAAAAAGAAGGAAAGGAAAGGGAAAGTCTTTTTGAGAGCATTTCAACCTTATTTAAAGAAAAACAAAAAACAACTGTTTGACCTTAAATGATCTCTTGCTGATCGATGGGTCGTTAAGTTTTAAACAAACAAATTCACTCCAAGTGACCCCCTTGAATCTTAGTGGCATTAACGCCTTGCTTTGTATGAAATAAAAAAAAAATAAAAACAGGAAAACTTTTTGATACAGACTGTATTCCATTAAGAAAGTCTAATGATTATGTTACGTTTTCTTTTACTTTATGGAAGACCCGATTTGGTGCTTGCGTTTGGCCATTTTTATGTTCTGGGAAAAACGAAATACGAACCAGATTACCATTTATCATTGTAGATGGGAGCTTTAATAAAATATACACTTATTTGTTTTTCTTTTAACTAAGTTAGAACACATGCCAAATCATAACGTGTGTTCTAGAATAAAAAGTAAAATAAATAAAGAAAATTAAAGAAAAAATGGTTTCCGTTCTTGGAATTGGGTAACACAAGAGTTGGTTGTTTTAAGAAAGTCAAAACATTATTCATACTTGTTATTAGAGATCTTGATGGTGAGTAATTCAAAAAAAAGTAAGAACGAAAGGCTAAACAAAACAATTACTCATTCCTGCTCCCACACACACTCACATAGCGTCTGCAGTTATTATGCAAATCACATAAAACTCAATAATTCGAATTTGCTTTCAACAGCTTTTGTCAAATTGTAAATGATTAATTTAGACGTCAAAACAAAGCTTGAGTAACATTTTAAGGTAGTTTCAACGTGTTCTGTTAAAGCCAATGGATTTACCATAAATGCTACAGTCTTAAGTCATTATGCAGATTAAACTAATATAGTAGAATCCCTCATATCCGCAATCCCTCATATCCGGAATCCTTCATATCTGGAATCCCTCATACCCGGACATGATTTTGATGTGTATATTTGAACTATTTGGGTGATATGTAACTGATTTGAAATTTCTGTTTTGCAGGAAATTTACTTTGGATAATTGCTTATGCCTATTTCACCCTAACGCCTTTATCCACTGTTCCGTGTGTCCTTGAGCGTTGGTTAGATCCAGTGACAGACCCAAAGAAGGTGAGTTCAATACCTGGTTAAGGCAGTGGAGAACTTTCAGAGGGAAAATTAGCAGGAGATAACTGATAACTGACATCCATCAAACATGGCACGTGGAACTAGAACAGTCTACCCCAGTGATCGAAATAAAGGGTTCAGTTCGAAATTCCAACCACCTGAAGAAGGCCGGAGCGTACAACGGCCGAAACGTTGTGACAATATGACGACAAAGATGAGGACAATAGTCCGACTAATGTAAATACTGGTCACAACAATAGTTAACATTTCCCGCCCTTTGTTAAAAGACTACCTCGTTTGAATTTCTGACATGGTAGTTGTAATTACTTCCCATATGCCTGCTTTGCTGTCATCTACTTAGCTACCTTCTTCACGACTGGCCATAGATTCGGGACTTGATGGTGGCCATTCCTTTATTCTCTCCCCCGTAAACCCATTACGCTAAAAAAATCATAGGTAACTTTAGATACACGAGAAGGAGCATTGCCGTACATAAATACACACTTCACTTTGAAAATGCGACACCGAAATTTGAAAGCTCATTGGAGTCCAAAAGCTAAGCAAAGTATTAAGAAACGGGAAAAATTTCGTTAGAAACAAAGAAAAGAGTACTGAACAGTTATGTAATATGGCTTCTCCAATATGGCAGTGAATACTGGACATTCTAACAGGTGAAGATGAAACTTGACTCAACAGAAACATGGTTCTACAGAAGGATGCTGAGAATGCAATAGACTGAATATGTGAGAAATGACGACGTTTTAAGGAAAATAAAAACAAAAAGGACAAATAGAAGCAGAAAGAGAAGAGAGAAAGAGGCATGGAACATGAGAAGAGATAGCGAAAAGACAAAATTTACTAAGAGCTACAAACAACGGGAAATTGTGGAGGGCCACGATCGCCTAAGACTTGAAAAAGCACAGCACATAGAAGAAGAGCGAGTTTGTGTAAATGCCTGGCAGAACAGGAATAAGGAGAGATAACGAAAAGATAAAATTTACTAAGAGTTATAAAAAGGAAATTGAGGAGGGCTATGATCGCGTACATCCTGGAGGGATGCGGTACATAGGAAAAGAAGAAAAACGTGCTTCTGCAAATGGGTGGCAGAACAGGATTAGGAGAGATAACTAAAAGATAAAATTTACTAAAGGTTACAAACGACAGGAAAATGGGGAGAGCTATAATCGCGTACGTCTTCAAGAGACGTGGCACATAGAAAAAAGAAGAATGAGCTTGTGCAAATAGTTGACAGAACAAGGATTAGGAGCGATTAGGAAAGACACAATTTATTAAAGGTTGCAAAGGACAGGAAATCGTGGAGGGCCATGATCGCCTATGTCCTGAAAGGACGCGGCATATAGAAGAAGAACGAGTTTGTGTAAATGCTTGATGGAACAGAGAGATGGCGAAAAGACAAAATGTACTAAGGCTTACAAAGAACAGGAAATTGTGGAGGGCCATGATTGCCTACGTCCTGAAGGGACGCAGCACATAGAAAAAGAAGAAAAACGTGCTTGGGAGAACAAGGATGGGGAGACATAGCTAAAAGACAAAATATACTAACGGTTACAAAAGACAGGAAAAGGAGAGGGCCATGATCGCCTACGTTCTGAAAGGACACGGCACATAGAAGAAGATCGAGTTTGTGTAAATGCCTGATGGAATAGGGATGAGGAGAGATAGTGAAAAAACATAATTTACTAAAGCTTACAAAAGACAGGAAATTGTGGAGGGTCATGATCGCCTACGTCCTGAAGGGATATGGGGCATAAAATAGAGACGAAGAAATCAAAATGGGAAAAAAAAAAAAAACAGGACGTGAACAGTGTAGCACGAGACGTCGTGAAATATGACAGATTTAGAAGATGCCTTCCAGAAACTAAGCAAACTATTAAGAGAGGGAAAACATTTTTAGAGCCCCCACCACCACCACCACCAGTCCAATAGAGTCTTTTATTCCGATGTAATATCTCATCTCACATATGGCTGTGAAATTAAGATAATCTCTTTCCAGATAATGAAGACACTGAAACGACAGCGATATGATTCTACTAACAAATAGAGAGAATACCATAGACTGAACATATAAACAACGAGGATTTTTTTAAAGGAAATATTAATGGATAGCGACTCGCATTGAGGAATCGGAGAGCCGAGTTCGAATTCAAGTCGAATCCATTACATTCACATACGTGCTAATACCCTTGGGAAAGGTATGAATCCTCTTCTTCTCCCTCCAGCTATGGGTAAATAGCAGGATAGACCTGGTTCTATAACCTTGGATGGCAACTGGTCTACCGAAGAAAGAAATGTACAACCTAAAAAAAATCTGCCTCAAAAGATACATGATCGCCTAAACGTGTATCACGCATGGGTCATAACTGAATATCATTCGTTTCCTTATTAGTATCGTTCGGTATTCATTGATCGAACAGCTTGTAAAACTGTCGGTTGAAATTTATAAAACCTTTTTCTTAATTTTTCAGGAATTCTTCTCAGGTCCAAGTATCTGTTATGTCTCTTTCCAGAAATGAATGAGGTTTCCTTCCTAACCTTTTATTTGACGTGGTGTGGAATGTCAACATCTGGGTTATATCATAATTTTCTCTTCGAGTTACATGTGATAACCATTTTAGCTATTGCTACTGTTGAAAATCTTCGAGTGATGTGGTTTCGGTAATTTGGCACAGTTCTTTGTTTGTGATTTTGTAGCGCCAGTCTATATGGTTCGAAAAAATGTTCTTTGCCCAGATCTATAGTCTTCACTTGCTCAAAATCATTTTTCTATTGATCTTACAAAGCAGTTGTATACAACTGACAGTTTTCATAACTGCGATTGTTTTCGACGATTTCTTACCTGATTTTTGGCGACAAATATTTTGTGCTATAAAAAATTTTCAGAATTTGGAAATAAATTTGGGAATAATCGAAATTAATTATGAATTCCATCGAAAGTCACCCATGAAATAAAAATAATTGTTTCTATGGAAAGTAAGGACCTACGTACATCAAATTATCTTTAAATTAAGTGGCGACAGATGAATTATCGATGAACTTTTAAAAGCTTAAATATTAATGCAATACTTAAATGCAGCGATCAATTTTGAGTTCTTCAGTAGTTTATTGTTGCGTATCGCATCTACTCTACACTACCTATTGTGATGAAGGATCGATCAAGACCCCCCCCCGGCCGAAGGAATTAGCTTAAAAACTGTTACCTAGTTATTAAATAAATAATTGCTTTTATAAAGTTATATCAATATTGGATTTTATTAGAAACCTATAATTGATATAAGAATTTTAGTTTAACTTTTGTAATCAATACCAGATTTTCCGGTGTACTTTAAACGGTATCTATCTATATATATATATATATATATATATATATATATATATATATATATATAGTATGATGGATAAATTGTCTTCTAAATGACGTAAAATTTAAATAACACTGAAATCTCATTTTAACTTATATATTTACCAAACTTGCACAAAATTATCTTCAAATACTAAAGAATAAATTTATTCAGTAAAATCCCCATTGGCTCCAGCCAAGGTCTCCAAACCAATTTTGAATTTCCTGAAAATCTTCTGGACGGTAACTTTGTTGAAGTTGGTGAATACTGCCATGATCCTTGCTTTCAGTTCATTTTGGTGTTACAAGGAGTTTTTTTAGTCTCTCGCTCAACTGCGCCCCGCTCCATAATAACGACCTAATAAATTTCTATTCTCATCATAACAACAAAATAAAATCTGGCATAATCATTAGATTCTACTTAAAAGCACTCAAAACATGCAGCCCGCATTATTTACACGAAGAGGAGAAATTAATTGAAAACACTTTCAAACTTCCACAGTATACTATTTATTTTACATTCAATGTAAAACAAAAGACTCATAAAATAATCCAAAACAAAAAACGGCCCCTCTTGATAAAACTGAATGAATCAAAAATATATCATCCTACCAACTAACTCTATCACATCTACAATCGAAAAGAATCTATCTAAACTCAACATAAAAGTCGTTACTACTGCATCGAAAACAATAATGGATTTAGTGATTACTAAATAAAACAATAAGCTAAAACCTGAAGGAGGAGTTTAAAAATACATAGGAGAAACACCAAGGAATCTAAATAAAAGAGAATATGAGCACAAAAGGGGGTATTTTAGAAAACAATACGCCAAATGGCTTAGTTGCTCATCGTAACAAGACTGGCCACTGTTTGACATAAAAAATCCGACTATGATCAAAGGAAAAATAATTCACTACGACGAAGACGTCTAGAGAGTGCCTTGATCACATGGTCATCTACAGTAAATATGCGCCCAGGCTCTTACAACATTTCACCTTTCTTAGCAGATCATCTATTATCACAGTGTGGAATACATACTAACAAATGTGACAGAAAGAAGGAAAAGACTCTAAATGAATTCGGCTAGGCATAAAAAATATTCTAAAAACCCCAGCACCCTTCGTTCGTATGCATGTGTAGTCGTACCAACGTAACAAATTCAGTCCGATGAAGTCCTGAAAGACGAAGCGTGTTAAAAGTAAACATTTCCCTCTTTGTCATATAATTTCCTCAGTATTGTTCTTGATATATAAAATATATATCATTATCTCGTATATATATATATATATATATATATATATATATATATATATATATATATATATTTATATATATGCATATGTGTGTGTGTGTGTGTGTGTGTGTTGAAATATTTGTTAATGCACGTATGTATATATATATCAATATGTTTATATCTACTGAATTATCTCAGTCTGTTCATATCTATCTATCTATCTATCTATCTATCTATCTATCTATCTATCGCAGTCTATTCATATCTATATATATATTCCCATCGATATTGATATGTATCTATGCTTCTCTTGATTTTATCTATTTTTTAATATATATATATATATATATATATATATATATATATATATATATCCAAGTATATGATTGGTGTATATGGAATGAATTCCAATAACCAACAAATACTATTCTTAAAAGAGTGCTCAATACAAAGTAGAGCAGATATAATTATCTATTTTTAAAAAATTTATAACATAAATATGTTATAAAATCACTACAAAAATAGCCATTTTGTTTCAACACCTTCGGTGTCTTATCAAGTGATGATGTTGAAGATAAAATAAATGGTTTTAAAAGTTTCAAATTAATTAACAATCCTTCATAAGGGGAAAACACATACAGGCATATACATATAATAATTTTCTTTACACACAAACATATATATATACACACACACATACATACATACACACAGAAATACATACAAATAAATACATACATGCTTATATATTATAATCTGATTGCGTTTGTTTTACGCGTGAGTTTAGGACCCCATTCACACACTCTTAGGATTAAAATGTATACATTGTCAAAAGACCGGATATAAAATTAGCTAAAAGTAACTTCAATGAAGAAATAAATTGAATAACATGTTTCTTCTTTTTCTCCTCAGTAATTTTATAGTTGTAAACTTAATAGCGATTAAATTTTGATTTTGAAATTAGCAGTTTTTAATTTTAATATTAAATTTTATCATATAATTTAGTAACTATTGGTTAGAATAATTTCTTTTTAATACTACCCATATTTTAAACATCTGAATAGCTATTATAACATGACTTCGTTGTCAAGCTTTTTAAATTTTTCCTATACTTGTATTTTGATTGGTCCATCTAGCTTTTGTAACAACGTTTTTTCCCTTATGAAGGATTGTTAATTAATTTGAAACTTTTAAAACCATTCATTTTATCTTCAACATCATCACTTGATAAGACACCGAGGGTGTTGAAACAAAATGGCTATTTTTGTAGTGATTTTGTAACATATTTATGTTATAAATTTTTTTAAATAAATAATTATATATATATATATATATATATATATATATATATATATATATGACAGTATTTCTGTCTCTCTTCCTCAGTCTTTACATATCTGTCTGTATCAGTATTCGTTTCTATTTATCTATGTTTAGATCTATCTATCTATCTATCTGTCTGTCTGTCTGTCTGTCTCAGTCTGTTCTTTTCCATTTATCAATCTATAGATTTTTTGAATTCTGTTTATCTATCTATCTCAGTTCATTATCTGTCTCAGTTCATCTATCTATCTATCTATCTATCTATCTATCTATCTATCTATCTATCTATCTCAGTTCATTATCTATCTATCTATCTATATATCTGAGCACATATTTATCTATACTTGTATCACTGTATCTCGTATTTGATTTCTTTTTCCGTTAAAGAACGTGAATCACTTCATGCTCACTCCATAAATTACAAACATGCATTGTGTCATCTTCATAGAATTCATTCTTGCTTACACATAAAAGTTTGTTGAATCGATATATTAAGTTAATATAACACGTGTGCCTTAGGCACAGAATGACGTTGACAGTTTACGAACACTAGTCTCCCATTTATTTCGTTCCTCTGACAATCGACAGCTTTGTGCTGGTCTCGTTTTTGTTGTCTTTTCTTTTCGTTTTTCCTCAGCTAAAAAAAACCACTTTTGTTAACAACCCTGATATCACGATATTCACCCATATGACAAGCGTACAGATGGCATATACAAAAAGGCCATTTTTGTGATCTCTAAAAGCGTCAAGAAGCACTTAGAAATTCAAGAGAACATCGCTGTCTCTAAAATGCAGATGTTTATTAAGAGACAAATAGAAGCAAAACGGTTGTGACAGGATTTCGAATTAAGGTTATTATTTTGGTCAAATTACTATTATTATCTATATTTCTGAGATGAGGTATTATGTACACTATTTACATCATTCGGACTATTGTCCTCATCTTTGTCGCCATATTTATTACAACGTTTCGGTCGTTGTTGGAATGTCGAACTGAACCCTTTATTTCGCTTAGTGAGGTAGACTGTTTTGGTTCCACGTGCCATGTTTTAATGGATATCAGCTGTCAGTTAAGAGCCGCCCTATCGGATGGCATTTGAGCTAGCTCCTGCAAAGGGCTCTTGATTGGGTCCTCATCAAAATAGGTAGGAAGGAGTAGATGCGGTACGCAACAAACTATAGAGGAACTCAAAATTTTACATTATTCGGACTCTTTCTGAGATGAGGTATTATGTACACTGTTTACATTATTTGGACTATCATCATCTTTGTCGCCATATTTATTACAACGTTTCGACCGTTGTACGCTCCGGCTTTCTTCAGGTGGTTGGAATGTCGAACTGGACCCTTTATTTCGCTCAGACTGTTCTAGTTCCACGTACCATGTTTAATGGATGTCAGTTATCAGTTATCTCCTGTTAATTCCCCTCTGCAAGGTCGCCACTGCCTTAACCTGGTATTGAACTCACACTCTTTGGGTCCTGTCACTGGATCTAACCAATGCTTTTATCCACTGTGCCATGTGTCCGAAATATGAATGTAAATACGATAACAGGTGCGACCGGGATGAAGTTTTTTTTTCCCACGAAGGTAGAAGGGACTTTGGAAATTTCTTGACGGTCGTCCTCAAACCCGCAATATAAAAAAGAATGATTATTTTCTCCTTTTTTGTCAGTCTAACACAATTTCGACAACGTGTCCCCATAAAAAAAACTATTTTCAAAACTCAAGGTTCAGCGCTTACAAATACCAAGCCTATTAAGAAGACATACTCCTTAACCATGATTCATTAATCACGTCAAAAGGGTTCGGGCATTTTTATTTGAATCTCATTAAGCCTTTGTAATTCAAATAGAAATGGCCCTGTCGAACGCCTCACGCTTTATTTTGACTCTTCATTATCTCGACGTTTTATTTCTTCTTTATCTTCTTCTTCTGCTTCAATTATTCCTCTTAGTTTTCATTCTGTTATCTTTTCTTCTTCTATTTCTTTCTTTATTTATTTCTGATCCTTTCTCTTATTGGCTCACTTTTTTTTTCTCTTCAGATCTTGTCTCGTCCGCTTGCAATTTAAACGAATATACAACGTCTGCCAAGAACGTTTCCAGACATATTGAATATCCCGAAAACTGACTGATCAGCATTGATATAACTTCGTAGCCAATCAGAGTGGACCTTACTCCGAAGATGTGCAGTAATTAATAAATAAGGAGCGGGAATTGCGTCCACTGATTTGTTAGGTGAGAGCAAAGAAAGTAGAGTTCTCATAATACACTAGAAAGACAGTTTGGACGTTATTGTAACATGATATAATATATTCATTAAATGATTGATTTTTATTAAACACTCAATTGCTTATATAACTGATTCATATTACTCAGTATATATATATATATATATATATATATATATATATATATATATATATATATATATATATATATATATATATATATATTATTTTATTATAAGATATTAGAACAAAAACCTGTTGAAATTTTTTCTTAAAATTATTTATTCACCAGTCACTTACCATCGCCTGAAGAAGCACAACGTAGTGCCGAAACACGAAAGCTATTGTGTAGCAATTTCAACATGTTTTTGTTCTAATCTATAATAATAATAATAATTTGCTCTACTTTGTCTTGAGTACTTTTTAAAAGTAAATGCTAAGAACAGCGAAATTTTACTTCGTCTGTCCTTTCTACCATATATATATATATATATATATATATATATATATATATATATATATATATATATATATAAAAAAAAACAGACCACTTTAAGGTTACATTATAATAATTTATTTCAGCAGAGCCCTTTTAAAAGATTCTGGATCATCAGATAGCACTTCCAAAAGATGAAACGAAACGAAATGAAAGGTAAATTTATACTTTTTATGGGTAATGAGGGGTGATTTGAGAGACCTGGTCGAGTTTAGAGAGTGTTTCTTTAATATTTCTTTCAATCATACTTTATATTGGGGGAGGAGGGACCAGACCATAACCTATTTAATCTCTCTCTCTCTCTATATATATATATATAGAGAGAGAGAGACAGACAGACAGACAGAACAGACGAAGTATATATATATATATATATATATATATATAGAACAAAGTAAAATTCCGCTGTTCGTAGCATTTACTTTTAAAAAAAGTGCTCAATACAAAGTGGTGCAAATTATTATTATTATTATTATTATTATAAACTGATTTATATGTATTAATGCAAAGAAAGAAATGGTTTTAGGCTTATCTGTATCAAGATATTCTTGTGAGCTGATTTAAGAAAACACGCCTTTCCAGTCGGGGACGTTGTATTTTCACTGTCTTTCTAGTGCATTATGGGAATTCTACTTCCCTTCCTTTACTATAACCTAACAAGGCAGGGGACGCAACTCCTGCTTCTTCGTGAATCACTACAGATGTAAACAGAAACTCTCCTGGAAGATTAATCAACCAGCATTGATATATTTATTGTGTAATGAGTGATGAGATATTTACAATTAAATCGCAATGAGAATTCTTCACATGATGCTTTTTTCTTTTGCTTTTTGCCAAATATCGTGTCATCTTTGACATTATTTACAGGCGAATCAGTGTCCTCATCTATGCTGTTATTATCACGTTTCAGCCGATGTACTCTCGGGCCTTCTTCAGACGTTTGTAGATCCCGGGTAACCTTCGGGTAATTATCGAACTGAACCCTTTATTCAATCTTCTTTCTTCATTCATATGCCGTGTCCCCTCAGGATATAGGCGATCATGGATCATCACTTCTTCCTCTCACTTGTAGCTCTTAATAAGTTTTGTCTTTTTGTTATTTCTCGCAGACCCTGTTCTGCCATCCACTTGCTTAAGACCGTTAAGTATGGGATGTGTTGCTTTTCCTTGTCCCTCCTTCTGTCTATCCGCCCTGTGAGTATCAGATTTTCCAAGCCCTCCTTTCTCATTACGTGTCCCAGAAATTTCAGCTGTCTCTTCCTAATGTTAAGTATAAGTTTTCTCTTTGTTTGAATCGTTGCTAATCGGTCTATGGTATACTTAGCATCCTTCTGTAGGACCACATCTCTGTTGTCTCGAGTCTCTTCTTCATCTTTGAGGAGACCGTCCAATACTCGCTGACGTAAAGGAGGACAGAT
Organism: Acanthosepion pharaonis; assembly: GCA_903632075.3. Classification (NCBI taxonomy): domain Eukaryota; kingdom Metazoa; phylum Mollusca; class Cephalopoda; order Sepiida; family Sepiidae; genus Acanthosepion; species Acanthosepion pharaonis. Next base: position 2,165,421 of record CAHIKZ030003432.1, read on the forward strand.
GTCACGTAGAAGTTCAGTACACTTTTCTTTGTTACCAACGAAATCCTCCTGTCTCGTAATACTCTGCCTAGCTTTTGGAATGCATCTACGGATCTCAACGTCGCACTTACCGTCCTCTGTCAGGACACTTCCCAGATATTTACTTGCTTTATTTTAGTGTCCCTGACCTGTAAATCGTATTTCGGGCTCGTCTTTTTACTGGTGATCATGCATTCTGTCTTCTTGTAGTTTATGCTTAGTCCCTTCTTCCATGGGTACATAGCAGAACAGACTGGGTTCTATAGCCTTGGATGGCAACTGGTCTAGGAGAAGGACAACTCTGAATTGTGGAGTGGAGCCCCTAAGGCGGATGGACGGCACTTTGTCCTACCTTCCGGCAACTCCTGCAGCCACGGTTTATCCTCTCCTTTGGACTCTGCTAGCAAGGCCGAGAGGAGGGAACTAGACGCCCGGGCAGCCCTAGTTCTCCATATATCATGCCCAGGCTCGTAGCGCACCGCACTACTCCATCGTCTCTCGAGTCGAGACGGACCGATGCCGACGATATATATATATATATATATATATATATATATATATATGTATTATAAGAGACTATAATAAAAACATTTTGAAATGGCTACACAAAAGCTTTCATGTTTCAGTACCATGTTTGTACTTCTTCAGGAGATTTTACCATTGCCTGAAGAAGTACAATCATAGTATTGAAACGTGAAAGCTTTCGTGTAGCCACTTCAAAATGTTTTTATTATTATCTCTTATAATAAATATATATATATATATATTGCTATTGAGCACTTTTTTTAAAGTAAATGCTATGAACAGCGGATTTTTTAGTCCATCTGTCCTTTCTCTTATTTGTATATATATATATATATATATATATATATATATATATATAGAGAGAGAGAGAGAGAGGGAGAGAGGGAGGGGTAAGTTATTTTTAGAAAGAGTGTATCTGTAAAGGGACAAAATTAATAAAAAGCCAAAAGGAAAAACAAGTGCTACCACCCCCTGTTTGGGTGAATCTGAGAACATCAATAATTAAGAGACCTTGCTGTTGTATGTAGTTTATCGTCATATCCAGGACGCTGTGTACATTTTTGGGGTAGACTGTCTTCAACATTTAACATGTGCAATAGTGAGTTAACTGAGAAGAGTTTCGTTTCACAATGGCGTTTCGTGAGCAGACAGATATGATTTTTACATATATTCGTGGGAATGGTAATGGACGCGAGGTTGCACGGCTGTATCAGATTGAGTTTCCATACCGAAGGCAGCCGAGTCGTCCAACCTTTGCTGCTGTTTATCGTTGTATTGCTGAGACAGGATCCGTGGCACCAGAAACTATGGATCGAGAAAGACTGAGATACGCTCCTACGCCTGACCACGAAGAACACGTTCTACAGCTTCTATCGTAAACTTTAAACTTAATGACTCCAAAACGAAGGATTCGCGGATATATGTTTATATGGAGTTTGGTGTAAGGAAGCCGCACACCAGAAATTTGTAAAAGTACTTTTGATACACCCTGTGTAATATTTACGCAGACTTTAATTAACAATCAGACTTACTTTGTCCTACTGAAGAATATTATTACTGAATTTACTACTTTTAAAATATAGAGATTTCTGTTTTGTTTTGATTTGTTTTTGTTTTTTTCTTTTTAATGGAATTTGTCTTGTGCACAATTTGAATTAATAGTCCGGAACCAAACAAACAGAAGAAACATATATGAAAAGAGATTGAGGGGAAAAAAAGGTGGAGATACTCACTCAAAGTTGAAATTTGAGAAATTTTCATCGAGTTTACAAGACAAATCAACAAGTATAGACAGAAAGGTTGACACACAATGAAATTAAAAAAAAAAAACTCGCTGCAATCATTTAAAAAATAAAATGGGATACGTTCAGGAATGTTTGAAATAATCCGAATTATTTCTTCTCCACCTTGACATAAACTTGGTCATGGCCGAATTAATTCCGTCTATGGTGCAATACATTGGACTCTAGCCCAACAGATCATTGTATTTGTTCAGTGAATCGTTCTTTATATACGCTTGGCCTTGTGGAAAACTTAGCTCATATTAGTATATATATATTATTACACCTTCGTTGTTAGGGAACTACTCTCCTGTCCTGTGACACTTAACTTCAGGGGTTGGCGGTGATAGCCCTACACAACTTCCTATCCTTTGTAGCTTTAAGAAGCATTTGTCCCCCTCATTCTCCTACTCGGTAGGTCTTCTCGCATCCTAATTTAGTTGAAGGAAATCAGAACTCTTTCAAATTGATGGAACCAGGACCAAACACGAAAAGGGAATAAAAACCCAGTCAAAGATAGGGGTGAAAAATTAAAATGTGTAAAAAAAAATACTTACAAATATCTGAAAATTATGTGTCTATTCTGTACGTAGGCTATCGTGGCTCTCCACAACTTCCTTGACGTATACTTGGCCGTGGCAGAATTAATTCTGTCTATGGTGCAATAGATTGGGCTCTAGTCCAACAGATCATTGTCTTTGTTTAGTGTTCGCTCTTTATATACGCGTGGCCTTGTGGAAAACTTAGCTAATATTAGTATATACATACTATTACACCTTCCATTGGAGTAATTTGTTAGGGAGCTACTCTCTTGTCCTGTGATATTTTAACTTCAGGGGTTGACGGTGATAGCGCAGTACTAGATTAACAACAAGATCTCATCAATTTACAGTTGAATTAGTGAGATGCAACCGGAAGTTCTATGCTAACAGTTGCACTTCTCACTTCTGGATCTCTCTTCCGTTTCCATTCTTACCGCCCAACTGTAATCTTCAAAAATTTAAATGCAATGTCAATCGTTATCTACAGTCTTCCTAATTACTCTTCTATTGTTTCTATTTCTTCATATATTTTTTTCTGTCTTCTTATACTTTTATCCCCAACAACCCTTTGTGTCTTTACTGCCTTGTGTGGGTTTAAATTGATTTTTAAAAAAAGGAAACACGTACAATAAATAAAAAGCAAGAAGGAAACACGCGCAATAAAGAACAAAAAGTCGGGGGGAAAGTACAGGACACACATAAAATAAAGAAAAAGAAAGGAAACAAATAGAATAAAGAAAAGAAGAAAAAATGAATTCCGTACATTAGTGAAAGGAGAGCAGGAAACAGGTACGATAAAAAAAAAAGGAAACAAGTAACAATTTGAATAAAGAAAGAATGAGGTAAATAATAAAAGAAAGAAAGTATTTTTATGGCAGTTTTTTTTTTTTTTTTGACAATTTCAACATTCTTGTATTTAGTTATTTTTTCAAGTTTCAACAGATATAGTTTATCCGATGGCACCGTCATATCAATGAGAAGGCAATATTTTGTATGTGGCTTTTAATCATTACGTCTGGTCTATTAGGGCTTTTATGTCTATTAGTACGAATGGTAAAGTCTATAGTAAAGTCTATTTCCTGACATTTTTACACCATTATTATTATTATTATTATTTTCTTTGATTTCTGGCGTTTACACATTTCTTTCCGGGTCCCGCCCAGGGACCTAAGGTTAGAAATGGCATCATGACACTTTCCACTGACAAAAAAAAAGAAAAAATATTGCATAGATAAAGCCCTTGGTAAAGTGTGGGCTGTACTTGTCAGGAGAAATTTTTGTATCTCCTTGAGGCATGGACTTCCAGGAATCCCTTCAATTAGTCTACTGGAATCTTTTCCAACCAATCCTAGGGCTCCAACTACAACAGGGATTGTTGATGTTCCCATATGCCACATTTATTATTATTATTATTATTATTATTATTGATTTCTAGCGTTTACACATTTCTTTCCGGGTCCCGCCCAAGGACCTAAGGTTAAAAATGGCATCATGACACTTTCCACTGACAAAAAAAAAATATTACATAGATAAAGCCCTTCGTAAAGTGTGGGCTATACTTGTCAGAACAATTATTATTATTATTATTTCCTATAAAAAGAAATGTTATCCACATAATTCGGCCTGTTAGTCCTTCCAAGGTATAAAGAATGTTTATGCAAATGATTTAGTGCAGCAGTCACCTTGGTTGTGCACTACATCTCTTCATCGCTTCGTGATCGAAAAAATTGCATTATTTTCCTAAGTTCAGGCTAACGAAGGAAATAATGCCATATGTTCGATGAGGAAACAATGTACACGTAAAAACTTTGTGTGTGATTTTAATGTACAATAATAATATGATATTTGTAACGTCTAATATGTCTTATGTTGTCTAATATATTGGGTAACATAAGTGTAAAAGTGACCACAGAGAGCTCATTTCATGCCTAGAGAGCTCTTATAATGTCAAAAACCACATTTAGAAGGTCGTAAACAGCTTTTCTATGCTCTAACTACAAAAATATTCGATTCATAAATAGAAAATATTTCCTTCGCGGAAATTCACTTATCGCGGTACGGTCTGGAACTGATTAACCGCGATAAACGAGGGACGACTATATATATATATATATATATATATATATATATATATATATATATATGGTAGTACACATTCGGAAAAATCTCGGATAGCTCGACTTGCAGAAGAACAAATCGGTACCCGAGGAAAAATAGGAAATAAATAAAAAAGAACCAAGAACATTAAAACAAGGCGAAAACAATCGTCCAGTGTTTAAGCTCCAAGTCAAAAGGAAAAAAAAAACAAAATGAGTAAAAAGACAACTACGTAAAGTGGTCAATATACTAAGTAGAGCGATAATCTAGACATATATATATATATATATATATATATATATATATATATATATATATATATATATATATATACTCGATGCAAAGAGAACAAAAATAATATATAAATTCTAACATTCACAGCATTAATCCAAAAGAAGGCTCGATAGTGATAGTAGAGCAATAATTATGTATTATAATTTTTTTCATATAGACAAAGGCACTTTACTCACTACAAAGATGCAACTTCGTTTTGGTGCATTTCAATTGCACATCGACTGGTGAGGCACCGAAACGAAGTTGCATCTTTGTAGTGAGTAAACTGTTTTTGTCTATATGAAAAATTATAATAAATATATATGTGTGTGTGTGCGGTGATTGTTACAGAATCAATGGTGAAGTATGGGAGACAATTTAGTATATTATATGTCAGGAAATAAAATTTGGAAAAAATTGAAGAAAATAAGAGAAATCAATTCTGCTTTCCGTATCGTAAATCTATTAAAGAGAGAATGATAGGGAGGAATATGCAAACGTATATAGTTCGTAAAATAGATATTTGAGCCATGCCACGTGTAAGGCATCCTCTCAAACTGGTTATAAACAGGATAAGATAGATAGATAGATAGATAGATAGATAGATAGATAGATAGATAGATAGATAGATAATGAACATAGTACACCCTTGTGAAAATTAATTGAAAAAAAACGAATAATTGCTTTATTATTTACTTTTTTCATATTTTCCCAATGAAACATGACCCAGTAGACATTTTTGTATTTCGTATATACATTCCACGAAGTTGTTCCTTGCAGATTGACCACAAATTCTCGATTGGCTTTAATTCAGGAGTTTTCGGGCCAGTCTATAGTAATTTGATTTGCACACTGGTAAGGCTTACAAGTGTGTTCGTGCAGCGTTAATATTTTCGTACGTTCCCTTGGAGTAACGTCCATCGCAGACAATGGCCGTAGGACAACTAATCGACGTTCGAGACAATAGTGTCTGGGCGTGATAAAAATTTGATGCAATCCCGGGTGAAGCAATATTTTTCAAGGCCAAACAAATTTCTTCATACATACCGAAAACAGATTCATATTATTGCACACTGCAAATGACCTAATCTGAGGAAAAATAGAAATCGATTACACTCTGTCACTCCAATGAGTCTAAAACTGATTGTATGGTGAAAGAGAGGAAACTAAATATATGTTGTTTCAATTAATTTACACAAGGGAGTAGATAGATAGATAGATAGATAGATAGATAGATAGATAGATAGATAGATATGTATTAACAGACTGAGATCGCCATCCAGAGTTGAACTCAGTGTGATATATAGATGTAAACACAATAAGTTAGATAGAAAGACATCCATCCCAGGAATTGAACTCGCAATTACTACGCCACCAAATCCACAGCCTTACGCTTTTTTACTGAACGAGTTAGGGGAAGTAGATTTAATCACCGTTTACTGCAGATCTGTTTTCGATAAACAGCAAAAGCGAAAATTTACAGCCAGATACAATTTTAGTGGAATTTCCCACCAGTCAGTATGGTGTGATTCCAATATATTTTCAAATGCTTTCAAGTTATCGTCTGTTTCCGCCAACGAATATTTGGGCGCGTCTTCCTCGTATACTGCAGGCTGTCATATGTGTCAGTGAGATCCTTACGCAAGTGGGACACTTTTTCGCATCAGCTACGAAAGAAACGTTTGCAGGCTGCGGAGGTTGCAATCTTACAGAGCCTCTTTTGTTTGACCTTTTCCCCCGGTTTGGTTTTACGAATTGGGGCGATCTGAGAGATTTCACACGCCCATACAACACTGTCGGCTGCTTCTGTTTGCCACTGACTGTGGTTAAATACACAGGATGCGAGGAGCTTTTCAGGGAATTCCCTTTAGTGGGGTTCCACTTAATATGTGATCTGTCAGACCACAAAACCTCCTACAGAAGGTAGCGAGGGAGAACGAGAAGAAAGGACGAACCATAAACTACAAGAAGACAGAATGCGTGGTCATCAGTCAAAGGGTGCACCCAAAATGCGATTTGCAGATCAGGGACACTAAAAACATGTGTGGAAGTTTAAGTATCTGGGGAGTGTTTTGACGGAGGATGTTAGGTGTGACGCTGAAATCCGAAGACGGATTGGGATGGCCAAGGATACTTTCCAGAACCTGGGCAGAGTATTGCGAGACAGAAGGATTTCTATGGTGACAACGAAGAGTACTGAGCTGCTACGTGACATCTGTCCTCCTATACGGCAGCGAATGTTGGACGGTATCCTCAAGGATGAAGAAGAGATTCGAGGCGGAGGAGACGTGATTCTACAGAAGGATGCTGAGGATATCATGGACCAAGCATGTGAGCAACCATGAGGTCTTGGAGAGGATGCAAACAAGGTGGAAGCTTATGCTTAACATAAGGAAGAGGCAGCTGAAGTTTCTGGGACACATAATAAGAAAGGAGGGTCTGGAGAATCTGATACTCGCAGGACGAATAGAGGGAAAAAGAGACAGGGAAAAACACCGCATGACACACATGGCAGGCTTGGGCAGGTGGATGGCGGAGCGTGGTCTGGGGGAGTTGGCAGAAACACAAAACCTGTTGAGAGTGACAAGGGATAGGAGGAAATGGAGAGCCATAATCACCTACGTCCTGAAAGGACACGGCACATAAAAATAAAGAAGGAGTTCCAATTTATCAACAACCAGAAGCTAAGAAAGATTTGCAGGCTGTCGATGTTGCAATCTTACAGAGCCGCCTTTATTTAACCTCTTTTTCGATTTGATTCTAGGAAGAGGAATATGGGCGAATTGCAGACTTATAAATATTTCAGATAGATTCTGTTATGGTCCGGTTCCTTGTACCACGGTGATATAATAACACAGATATATTACAAACAGGAATATATACAAAGTAGAAAAGTGTTAGTATTTATCAATCCACCCACGAGGATAGAATGTGGCACAAGGCCGGTTTAAATATAGCCGTTTTGAACCCGCCTAGACGGATTCAGGCCCTGTCTACCTCCCCGAACGAAACCTTGCCCTTCGGCAAAGATTCGTCCGGGTTCCTCTCTGCTAATGCAGAGAGTCCGACAGACGCCGACTCGGAAGCTCACAAAGGCAACGTACTACACTTTGATCATTGCCCCCGGGAAAAGTGTTAGTACGAACAATCAGGTTTAGTAGTAATTGTCTGAACGCGACTCTGTTTCGGACTGCCTCTGACTCGACTGACTGACTCGCTCTGACTGACTGACTGACTGACTCCTGACGGACCTCACTCCAGACTTCAGACTAAACTCTCCGCTTCCTCTTGAGGCGCAGTATTTATTACGTATGGAATAGTCCATTATGTTATTATGGGTAAGGTTCCATAACAGATTCTGACGAGAAAAAATGTCTAACACGACACTTTAAACCAACCTTCTTAGTAGAAGACCTAGCAATGGATTCAATATAATCTTTTTACTTCATGTCCGCGGAAAACGTGAGCCCGATAAGGCACAATGAGTCTTTCTACTGGCGGTTACCATTCAGCCATATTGATTAAGGGCAAAAATCTTTCTCTCAGACAATTCAAAGAGAACAGTTTCGTTTCGGAGGCTTTAAAATTAACAAGCCACTCCTTGCCCAGTTAACAACAGATAGGATTTTTTTTTTTGGATAAGTAGCTAATTTGAGCTTAGCAACCTATCAAAATTTCTGTTAAGACAGGTGTGAATAGTTGTGTCATCAGCATATCAAAATAACCATTGATTCGAACTCGATCCTAATAGCTCACAATCATTGCTAAGGTTAATTTATTACGTACTTTTTGAGGCGAGAAATCAGTTTCTATGCCTTAGAATAGATTTCACGCATCTATTGCTAGGTCTTCTAGTAGGAAAGTTGATTCACCGTGTCGTGCTAGACAATTTTTCCTGTCGGCTGTTTCAGTTTGCTACTGATTGTAGTTAAACCCACAGGAGGCGAGGGTATTTAGTAGGGCTTTATCTCATCAATAACTAGACGCTTAATAACAGCGTGACTTCAATATATTTACCAAGTGTATTCTAGTTATGGCTCGGTTCTGCGAAGAATATCTGGCGGAACCTTCTTTGTCTCTTACAGGTTCGCAATTGTCTATCGAGATTTTACACATCTATAGATTTAGATTTTAAAATTCATTTAATCCCGTTGGCTTCATTTGTTTACCATTGATTTTCGTTGAACGCAGAGGAACATCATTACAATGTTGCTAGCCCATCACAAGAGAGGTTTGTGTGACATAGCGTCAATGTCCTCAAGGGGGGGGCTCAGTTTTAGTGATGATATCACACAAATGTACTTTTTAAGACAATACTGAGCCCTAGCACCGTTTGCTCAGAGTTTATAAGCAGTAAACAGTCACGAATTGATGCTATTTTTTTTTTTAATTTTCCGTAATTGTTTATAAGCTAAAAACTATGAGAAGAAAGTTAAAAAGCAAAATTTGTAAAATCAGTTTGCTCAAAGATACAAATCTCCACACATACGAAACGGACATTGTGATTATTTTTCTTTCGTGTTCTGTGTTTCACTTTTCTCGCCTGTGATACTAGCTTCTGTGCCAGTCAATTTTGATCTTCAAAAATTTAAATGCAATGTCAATCGTCATCTACTGTCTTAATTCCTATTCTTTTATTTTCCTTTCTTTTTAATAGTACTTTATATATATTCTCTCCCCTTAATACTGTTTTTTTTATATATATATATATATATATATATATATATATATATATATATATATATATATATATAACATTATGTATTGATTCAAATTTATTCCGTGTGTATCAACCCTATACTATATATATCAAATATGTGGTGCAGTTCAATTTATACAATGAATCATTCATACAAAAAGTATATTTCGATTCGCATTAAATTTTTTCGTCTCGGATGCTATTTTACTAAAACAAAATAATTTCCATGCCTGAGGATGACTGAATGTACAGTTGAAAGTACTTGCATATAAAAAAAAATACCTTATACAGCTTATAGTTATTAAAAACATGGATCATAACATTCATCGAGTGATTTGTAGGTTAATGCAGCTTCAAAATTTTGTTTGCGAAATGATTTCGCCATTTTATGTCATTAACTTTACTAATCTACTTTTTGTATGAACGATTCATTGTAATATATATATATATATGTGTGTGTGTGTGTGTGTGTGTGTGTAAAAATTTCTCAGAATTAACCTGTAAAAAAAAGATAAAATGTATTAAGGAAAAAAGACAATAAGAAAATTGTATAGTATTAGCCGACGAATTTCGTCCAATGTGGACTTTTTCAAGTCAAAAAACGAAATGAATTTATTAAAACGAAGTATCTATAAACGACAAACAAAAGGTCATTAGCAACTAGAAGAATTTAGAAACGCTATTGTATATTCATATGGTCAACTGAAAAATTACGTCAATTACTTTATGTTTGAAAAGAATAGAATTATTGTTTCTATTGTTGTGCTGACGGATTTAACCGTTTTATGTTTTTTTTTCTTCATATATTTGTTGTGTACGTTGACTTGGAAGAGTAGTCATTCTGTTAGGAAAGGTAATATTGGGAAAAAAACTTTATGTAATATAATATATATATATATATATATATATATATATATATATATATATATATTAAATACAATGCCAATCGTTATATTTTGTCTTCTTAATTTCTGTTGTTTTATTTTTCTCGTTTATTAATGATTTTCTGATATTCTTTCATACTCAGTAACCCCCTGTGTGATGGTGGGTTTCTTGCCTTGCTATATATATAATAAGTTGTATGGATATAACTCATATCCATACAACATGTCTGCTCTATTACTGATATCGAACAATAAAAAAAATATCAAAAAATTAAAATCTTCGGACACACTGGGTAGTATATTAATATTCTTTCGTTTTTACTATTATTTCATTTAGCTTCCCGACTAGTTTCGGCTAACATACCCATCACCAGGAGAAAAAAAAATTTCTGCTTTATATATATATATATATATATATATATATATATATATATATATATATATATATATATATTCTTTTACACTCAGTAACTCTTTGCTGCAGTTGAAATGAGTAAAAGAAAATGTTTATCGATCGAGCGAATTCTAATGTTTACCATTCTACTAAACAATTTAGACAAGAGAATGGGGATTCTCTAACTAAACGTGTAAACTTGTGTCAGTTTACCCAAAATTTGACTCCACATTCGTTCTTCGTGTTTACACAGGCGTTCGCATTGTACGTCTTTTGATTATTCTGTTCATAGAATATTGCTACCATATTCGGTTTGGTATTCTTGCTCTATATAACGAAATTCTTGACAAAATCAAACGAAGAGTCTGTAATGTAATTGGCTCTGACCTGGCATCACATTTTCATTTATTTATCCACCGTCGTAACGTGGTTTTTCCCTCTGTTTCTTTCCATAAATACTTTTCATTGAAATTGTTCTGAGCAATTTTCCTCTTTGGCGCTTCGAATGCACTTATTTAAACGTACTACTAGATTGGCAATTAGGTCTCACTGTTTTACTGTTGGACTAGCTCGATGTAACCTTAAGTTCTATTCTAATAGTTTTCTTTCTTGTTTTTTTTTTTTGGGGGGGGGGGTCTCTTTTTGTTTTCGTTTTTGACACTTCTCGCCTGTGGAACTCCATTCTGGTTTATTGCTTCTCAGCCACATACAACGGTCAAAGATTTAAATGCAACACCATTCGCCATCTCCTGTCTACCTGAAACCTGTACTTTTCTTGTCTTTTCTCCTCACTAAAGTTTTCTCATTATCTTTCACTCCCAGTAACCCATTGCGTCTTAGTCGCATTATCGCCTTACTTGTGATTTTGCTCTAAGTTTGGTCGCAAACCAGGTAAGCATCAAAATGATTTGTGATGAAACAGACTGTAGTGGAATTTTCCTGTTAGTGTCCGCGAAATGACACTAGTGGTCAGAAGGAAATGACTGAAGCCATTTTGTCATTCCGTTAACTTAAAAGTCTTGATACATATTAAATCCCATTAACTATATTTTTTAACTCCACAGGTTAAACATGGTTTTGGCGAAAGAAGAAAGAATTGACTTCGTTTTCTGGGGGCATGCTAAAGGAGAATGAAATTCACAGATGCAGCACACTTGATTGAACGCTTAAAGAGTGAATTTACTAAAATTGACAGCAATGTAAAGTTATTGGATCGAAAGTTAAGTTATTCACGCGAATCTTGCAAAGTGCATCCAACCTTTGCATCACAAATGATGGAAATTGAAGATGTTATTTGTTAATATTCCAATTCAATAAAATGGTGTTAAAAATTTCCTTTCTTGAAAATATGCATTTTTGTCTGTCTGCCAAGACTTTAGTGACACCCTGTATGTCCACTCAGTTGTTTGTTGTTTTTTTTGCGGGGGGGGGCTTTTTTTTAACCAATCTTAATGAAGAATGGTGATTTGTTAAGCGTGGCTTTCATGTGGCAACAAGGATGAAAGTACTGGGCAGCTAGTGAAGATCGAACTCATTACTCAGTAATTAATTGTCTCCTTTAATTAAGAAAGGTTATGTTTGCCATAACATATACCCGTTAGGTATAAATGGTAAAACAATATTATCTATGCTCAATTTCAAGGGGCCATTTCCGTATTAACTGTCGTGTTTGGATGAGACTATCGTTATGAGTTCTCGTTGGCGTAAACGATTTAATTCCGGAAGTGAGTAAAAAAGTAACGTCATTTATAAAGGGTGTCCATAAAGTGTGGACACGGGAAATCTCATTAATTATATTTTATCTCTATAGATAAAACATGGCTTTTGTCGCAAGAAGAAAGAACCTACTTCTTTTTCTGGGATGTGCTAAAGGAAAAGGTGTACTTAATGAAAAATCACTTGATTGAACGCATACAGGGTTAAAATAGACTTGATTTAATGCATAAAAGGTTAAAATAGACGGCAATGTGATTATTTATAAAGATCAGAAAAGGCAAGACGAGAAAAGAATAACAAAACGCTCAAAATTTGACCTTTGGACCCAATATGCAAATTAGTTATCTCCTTTAAGGAAGAAAGGTTATGTTTGGCATAATATATACCTGTAGTTATAAATAATAAAATAATATTATTTACGTCCATTTTCAAGTGGCCATTTTTGTATTTATTGTCGTGTTTGGATGCGAGTGTCATTATGAGTTCTTAATGGCGTAAATGATTTAATTACGAGAGTGAAACAAAAAGTAGTTTGTTTTATTATAAAAGGATGTCCCTAAAGTCTGATTACAGGGAATCTCATTAATTATATTTTAACTCTACAGATAAAACATGTTTTTTTCGGAAGAAGAAAGAACTGGCTTCGTTTTCTGGGATGTGCTAAAAGAAAAGGTGTACTCAATGAAAATCGCAGATGCAACACACTTGATTGAATGCATAAAGAGTGAATGTGCACAAATTGAAGGCAATGTAGGTGGACATACGAAGTGCTAACATGTGAACTGGGTCATGATTCATTGGAAAAATATGAAAAAAATAAATAATAACAGAATTATTCGTCTTGTTTCAATTAAGCGTGTAGGAAATCGCATTAAATATATTTCTTTGCCTCTACAGATTAAACACGATTTTGTCAAAAGAATTGACTTCTTTTTCTAGGGTATGCTAGGAGAAAGTGTACTCAATGAAAATCACAGATACAACACACTTGATTGAAAGTATATATATATATATATATATATATATATATATATATATATATATATATATATATATATATATATATATATATATATATATATGTAGCCAACTGACTAACAGTTCTGGTTCTGATATTGCTGAACATTTAATAAATAGAAGGAAATGTGTGGAAAATTTTAGTGGTGACCGATTTATAATTTTATCTAGGTCCCACTCCACATTTCACTTCAAGGTTCTAGAGTCCTTGTATATCAGATCCCGTGAGCCTTCCCTTTGTAAACAGAGGGAATGCTTGCTGGGTCTGAATATTATTGGACTCTAGTTTCTTGAAATTCATATTCACCCCCCCCCCTTCGATTACATTCGTTAATTAAAAATTAATTTACACGCTTTTTTAAATTCTCAGAATAAATAAACTTGATAAGTCCTGGGACGAAACCGGTTGTTTTTATTTTAGCTTTTGCTTTTAAAAAATACCTTATAAATATTGTCTTTTCCTATCTATTATTAAATTCTGTACCACGAAAAACTTATATATATATATATATATATATATATATATATATATATATATATATATATATATATATATATATATATATATATATATCAGAAGTGGTAATTACGAAATTGATGTGCTAAGTTTTATTCTGTATAAATGTCGCTGGAAGAGGAAACCAGACAATGGCGTTCATCAAACTTTAAAGTCTTTAAAGGAAAGCAATTCGCGGTAAAGTACCCGGGAATTATCAAAGACGTTGGATTGAATACATCACAATATTGCCATACGTCAGCACTTAGAAATGATAGGAAAAACAAGCAAGTTACGTGTTTTCATTCCACACACCCTTAGCATAAAGAAGAAAGCGATCGCTTATCTATAGTAACAAGGCTCTATTCACTACTAAGAAATAACCCGTTGTTATTTTTTGTTTGTTTGTTTTTTAATCCTTAGACCCCAAGCAAGGCGGGCATGCCGCTAGTACGCATGGGAGGGTACAGGAAGTGAAAGTGAGAAAAAAGACTGAGAAATGGGAGGATTAAGGAAAGGATGAAAGATGAACGGGATTAAAGCAGATAGAAGATGACGATTAACGTTGCATTTAAATTTTTGAAGATTGTAATTATCAGGGAAACAAGTAAATGGACAAGAGTTCCACAGTCGAGAAGTGTAAAGAAAGAAACTGTTAGAGTAGAATTGGCGGTTGCATTTAATTATTTCAACAGTAAAATGGTGGGACCAAGATACCAATATAGTAGCATGCTTAAATTGATGTAGTCGGAACATCAGGGAATCTGTATAATTTATTAAATTTTACCAAATCTTATTTTATATAGCTTTTAAGTTATTTATTCATAAACCACATTCTTTCCTCCATATTTTTCAATATTTTTAAGTTAACAATGAAAGATGGCGTATTACACAACTAAAGTATTTTGAATTGTTAGGATTTGAATGAAGTTTTGCAAATAAAATGAAACTAGTGAATAAGTATCAAATCAGTTTTGCAACACCTCGACTAAGATAAGTTTTCCTTTTGTCTTTCATATTGTAAGCCTGTGTATTGGTTAAAGGAATAAGCGTGTTTTCTTATCTGAATATCTTTAAATGGTTGTATATTTTTTTAATGTTTTTTTATCATTTCACTGTAAGCAAGGTGGAGTGAAAGTGGGAGAAAACATTTAGTATAGAGAGGATTGAGGAAAGGACCAAAGATGAACGTGATTTTGATGCAGCATTTAAAATTTTGAAGATTGTAATTATCAGGGAGGCAAGTAAACGGAAGGGAGTTGCACAGGTGGGAAGGGCAAGAAAAGAAACTGTTGGAGTAGAAGTGGCAGTTGCATTTAACTATTTCAACAGTAAAAGAGCAGGACCTCTATTCCGATCTTGAATCACGTAGTCGGGGTACCAGAGAAAAAAGGCCGTCAGAACATTTGCCATAGTTGTAGAAAAGACAGCGGGAAGCCACGTCATGTCGGTGAGAAAGTGACTGAAGTTGAGATGCCAAGTCAGGATCGATTACATTGCAGATCCTTCGTTGGATTTCGTCAAGAACCTCGAGATGAATAGCAGGTGCGCCAGACCAGATATGTCAACATTATTCAATGCACCGACGAATGGTAGATTTGTAAATGTGCAAGATGGATTCTGACGAGAAAGATCTTCTGGCACGTCACAGTGACCCAACTTTCCTTGCAGTAGATGCAGCTATTGATTCGATGTAGTCTCTCTACTTCAAGTGAGTTAAAAACGTGATGCCCAGTGTGGTTCTCTCCAGCAGTCTAGCAACAAACAATGCCGATGGCGGGCAGAACATAACAAGTGGTGAAAAATGTGCCAATATTTGAAGATACGACACAAAAGTCAGAGGATTGACACGGAGAAATCTTCACAACAGCTGAACGTCATGGAAGAAAGGTAATGTTATACGTACGGAGAGATCATCGAAGTATAATTCTTTTTTTTTTCTTTTTATTGCCATGTCCTTTCAGGACGTAGGCGATCATGGCTCTCCACCTGTCTCTATCCATTGCAGCTCTCAATGTTCCTTCCCTCTGATACCTTCTCCCCCAGAACACGTTCTGTCATCCACTTCCTTAAGGCCACTACGTATGTCACGCGTTGTTTTCCATTGTTTCTGTGAGTATCAGATTCTCCAGGCCCTTCTTCCTCATTATGTGTCCCAAAAACTTCAGCTGCCTCTTCCTGATGTTAAATATAGACCTCCTCCTTGTTTGCAACCTCTCTAAGATCTCATAGTTGCTCACACGCTTGGTCCATGATATCCTTAGCATCCTTCTGTAGAACCCCATCTCCGTCGCCTCGAGTCTCTTCGTCATCTTTGAGAAAACCGTACAACATTCTCTGCCGTAAAGAATGACAGATGTCACGTAATAGCTCAGTATTCTTTTCAATGTTATCATAAATGACAAACTATATGTACATTAATGCGTCCAGCAGCTGCAACATGTCTATGAACGTTTGGTCGAGAAGCGCCCTTGGATCGTCAATAGGAAAAAAGTTGTTCTCTATAACAACGCGAAGCCACATACCTCACGAATAACACTTCGTTTAGTCTGGTCTACACGACTCATTTTAATCATCTAATTTTTAACAAAGCAATAATTACTCTTTTCGATCGCTGCAAAATGCCTAGATGGAGAAGACTTTCTCTAATAAAAAAAAAGATTCAAGAGTTTGTCGAAAACTTTTTCACATTAAAATAGTAACATATATCGAGAAGGCTGGATGAATTATAATAAATTTAGAAAGCGAGATGAATATGCAGATAGATAGATAGATAGATAGATAGATAGATAGATAGCATTAGTCTGAATGTAAATAATGATGACTCCTCATCCCACAATTTCAAATAGAAATCACATGGTCAGCATTAACAAAAGCAGATAGATAGATAGATAGATAGATAGATAGATAGATAGATAGATAGATAGATAGATAGATAGCATTAGTCTGAATGTAAATAATGATGACCCCTCATCCCACAATTTCAAACAGAAATTACATGGTCAGCATTAACAAAAGCAAATAGATAGAGAGATAGATAGATGTGAAAAGAGTTAATATATATATATATATATATATAGGTAGATATGTACAGAGTGGAGATAGATAGATACATAGAGAGAGAGAGAGAGAGAGAGAGAGAGAAAGAGAGAGAGATGATCAGGGTGGAGATGTAGATAGATAGATAGATAGATAGATAGACAGATCGATGTGTGTGTGTGTGTGTGTGTGTGTGTGTGTGTCTCATGTATCATGCGGTCATCCGAGTATGTCCACACTTCTCTACATAAAATGTTGCTAATTTTTAACAATACAATTATGTGTTACCTCTGTGTGTGTTAGTTGTGTTTTGTATGTATGTTACGTGTGTATGTTTAGTGTCGTGTGTCACTATAAACAGTCGGCAATACAATCTATCACGACGGAACATTGTTGTCTAACCACCTGACGAAAAATACCTGGGTGACACCTGCAATATCCTTATCTTTATTGTTTATCGTAGAAATAAAAAAATAAGTGCTGATTCATCTCAATCCCAACATATAAAATTTCCCCTCCAGTCTACTCCTCCTATCCCAAGAAAAAAAGAACGAAAATCTCTGTCACACTGGGATTATTAGCTGAGCAAATATCGACTTCAAGTAGTCCCTTATAAACTGTTTTATAACTATTAGATACACACACACACACACACACACACACACACACACACACACACACACACACACACACATATATATATATATATATATATATATATATATACACACACAGTACGAAGCCAAAAAAATGGACGCACCCATAGAAAGTCGATTTTTGTATTTTCATCAAGGCAAGTAATAGAATTCGTTTATTAATACAGGATATTAATACAGGTGTACATATGTACATTATACAATTAAAAAAAATGATTTAGTATTTTGTTGGGCAATCTTTTGCTTTAATAACGGACTTAATTCTTCGTGGCATGTTATAGCCTAAATTGTTTAGTAAATCAACGTCCTTCGCTTTTTTTTTTGCAGCATTCCTTTAATTCGCGAAAAAAGCTCATCTTCTGTGTTAACTTTCCTATCAGGGGCACGCTTGTCCATTATCGCTCAAAGTTTTTCAATCGGGTTAAGGTCAGGACTCTGACTAGGCCACTGGAAGCGTTGCAATTTACCCTCGTCACTCTTCCACTCTCGATAACGTTTATTTTTTAAGGCATTATTCTTATGATCGTTACTTAATTATTCGTTGACTTGTATAATGTACACCTGTATTAATAAACGAATTCTATTACTCATTTGTCTTGGTAAGAATACAAAAATCGACTTTCTATACGTGTATCCCTTTTTATGACTCATTCTATATATATATATATATATATATATATATATATATATATATATATATGTTAAATACAATGCCAATCGTTATATTTTGTCTTCTTAATTTCTGTTGTTTTATTTTTCTCGTTTATTAATGATTTTCTGATATTCTTTTCACACTCAGTAACCCTGTGTGCTGGTGGGTTTCTTGCCTTGCTTGGGGTGAAATGATATATATATATATATATATATATATATATATATATATATATATATATATATATATATTGCGTATATTTTGTCATTATGCTTTGAGACATAATTAATTGAATAATTTAGACAAGTTTTGGCTTCTTACTTATTTTCAATTAGATCATGTCATAATCACGGACAACCATTTAGTTGGTATTATTAAAGGAAGAGAGAAAATTACCGTGTTGATACCTATTTTTTTTATTCCGAGTACTTTCGACATTAGCACAACGTCATCATCAGGGTGTTGTTTATTTGAAGACAAATATTGTAGCGTTCACCATTTTCAAAGACAAAATTGCTGAGTCCATCTGTATGTTAAAAAAGTTCTTCAGTGAATATGAAAAAATCCAGCTGAAAATAAGTAAACAAAACTTGTCTAATTATTCAATGAATCGTCTCCATATATATATATATATATATATATTGGCGCTGTGTGACATTAAAATTCGCTTGAGGATGAAATGGAACTAATGTCTCTAAATTAATTACAAAATTAAATTCAGGGCTTTTAGCTTCCATTTTTGAAACATGGTTAGAACTGTGTAGCGAAAAAAATCAGATTTTAAATCAATTAATTTATAATATTAATGCTCTGTAAATTTACATTGAGCACTATTTTGTAAAAATAAAAATATCTATAAGAACACCGGATTATATATCTTACTGTTCTTTTCTTATATATATATATATATATATATATATATATATATATATATATATATATATATATATCGAACATTCTTATTTAGGGAATAATCAATTAAATTGGTATGGCTGACCATGTATGCAAGATAAACAGTTATGATGAATTACTGTAAATGAGCCAAGGCTTACTTAGACCACTAAAAGACAGGAAGTTGGGGAGAGCCATGACATCCTGAAAGTATAAGACATTATAAAAAAGTCGAACAAGAAGTAATAACAAATCTTCCATTATTATTATTATTATTATCATTATTATTATTTCTTAGTTCAAATTCCCTTTTCTTTATTTTTCATAATCTTCGTGTCTCCAAATAAAACGTACTTTATCTGATTCACTCACTCATGTTCTGTAGACTTCCTGAGAAGTATGGGGGTACAACTATCAAGTCCTGTAGACTCTCCAAGGTGTAAGGTGTCATAGCTTGCTAGGCATTGCTGATGCGGTTTCTATAGCCAGTAGTTTTTTTTACAGGATGGAGTTACTAGTTCCCATGCTGAATTCAGAATTGCCCTTCTCTTAGAGTGGTTACCAACCAAGACTATAAATCCCGTTCAACTCTACTATTTAACCCATAGATTGGGGAAGGGTTGACGGACTCAGCTCTGCGATTTCTCATGCCGAGCCGCCATCCATTACACCACTCCCAGGTACTACTTTATCTACTTAACTTATATTAAGATTCCGCAGGAGCACTTTCCCATCCATAGACAAGCTGCTGTCAGCCATGTTTACCGAATTCTTTCACCTGATATGACTTTCCACAAGCGAGTGATCTCAACTCGACCGCCTACTACCTGACGTCAACGGCGCGATCTGACATGAAAAACCGGCTGCTGAACCTCATTCTGCATGTCTACTTTTACCATTCGCCAAAACACGCCAACATAGATTCACGGCGACGTCGCCTATGTATACAAGAAGTAATAATCTCGAAATGAAGAAGAAAATGGGAAAAATCAGCCCTTTTGAAAAAGTGATGACCTCCCTAGAAATATAAAAAAAATTGTTGTTTTATCAAGTATTTTTTTATTGAAACGCCGAAGTAGACACCGCCAGAAATGAAAGCAACTGTATTCTTCAATGAGTAGGCTCTGTTAAGCTTTTCATTCAGGAAGCAGCAAAACAACAACAACAACAAAAAAAGGCGACCAAGCATAGAAATGAATACAATATGGGAACCAGTAATAAGGAGTGTGTTGTGTATGATACACCTAATTTACATAAGCGGACTACCGACCATATAAATATGGGTTGGTACCGGAAGACGGGGAAGATAGTAGAGATTAAGAAATTGAATCGAGAGACTCTGCCCGACTGCGATTTAGTCAACCCATTATGCAGGAACAGTCTTCCCAAGAATATACCAAACTAACTGTAAATATTGTGTACCTATTCTTTGTTTCAATACATTTTGTTAACGTACATTTTGTGTTGTATTATTCCATGCTTATTTAAGCTTCAACAGAGTGCCAGGGAAAGGCGATAATAGCAACAACAAAAAAAAGTTGCAATATGAGCTCTGGTAAAAACACGCAATGATAACAGCAAAAAATTGCAATATGAGCACTGGTAAAAACGGTTGCTGAAGACATTAGGTTTATAATACCCAGAAATTAATCCTCAAGGACATCTGTGTATGAATCAGTGAATAAAGGCGTTGGTTAGATCCAGTGACAGGACCCAAAGAGTGTTAGTTCAATACCCGGCAGTGGAGAACTTTCAGGAGGAAATTAACAGGAGATAACTGATAACTGACATCCATTAAACATGGCCCGTGGAACTAGAACAGTCTACCCCAGTGAGCGAATTACAACCACCTAAAGAAGGGTTCAGTTCGACATTCCAACCACCTGAAGAAGGCCGGAGCGTACAACGGCCGAAACGTTGTGATAAATTATGGTGACAAAGATGAGGACAATAGTCCGAATAATGTAAATAATGTACATAATACCTCATCTCAGAAATATAGACAAAAAAAGTTAAATCAGAAATACAGAAATACTATTTATAGAAACAGATGGTCATGCATTCAGTATCAAAGCTTAGTTAGTCGATGTAAAATCGAAGACACTTACAGTAACATAAGCGAAAGTATAATAATAATAATAATACAAGTAAACTACAATACACCGACTGAATCTGCATAATACATAAAAAAGAAAGCAAAAACAAATGCAACCGACCAAATACAGAAACAATGGCAAGATAAACCGCTTCATGGCCAATACTCTGCCCGTACCAAACAAGCTGACGTAGACAAAACCCGTACCCATCAGTGGCTACGTAGTGCAGGGTTAAAAGCTGAAATGGAAGGTTTTATCCTTGCTGCACAGAACCAATGCTTGTTAACTAGAAATTATCAAGCACACATATTAAAATATAGTGTTAGCCCAAAATGCAGATTCTGTGATAAATATCCAGAAACGATTGATCATCTTGTATCAGGTTGCACGATATTGGCACCCACTGAATATAAAACCCGACATCACAGAGTGGGCCAATATCTGCACTGGAAAATCTGCAACTTCTACGGGAAGGAAACTGAAAGAAACTCGTATGAACACCACCCAGACCCGGTTACGGAGATAGGACCTGTTAGAATTTTATGGGACTACACAATACACACTGACAGAACAATCAAAGCCAACCGCCCAGACATTGTTATTAGAGACCGCAAACAAAAAGGGTGCCTCCTTATTGATATGACAGTCCCTGCAGACTACAATGTATCTTTGAAGATCTTCAAAAAGTTATCAAAATATAGGGACCTTGAAATAGAAATCCCAAAAATGTGGCACATGGGAACATTAACAATCCCCGTTGTAGTTGGAAAAGATTCCAGTAGACACATTGAAGGGATTCCTGGAAGCCCATGCCTTCAAGAAATACAAAAAATTGTTCTCGCGAGTACAGCCCACACATTACGAAGGGCTTTATCTATGTAATTTTTTTTTTTTTTTTTTTGTCAGTTGAAAATGTCATGATGCCATTTTTAACCTTAGGTCTCTAATCGGACCCGGAAAGAAAATGTGTACACACTAGAAATCAAAGATAATAATAATAATAACATATTAAAGGGTCTCTAAACAGGTGCAAACGCATGCAATATAATGCAATGATGGAGAAAAACTAAACTGGTACATAGAGCAGTACGACAACAAATATGTCCTAAATTACATAAGACAAGCCCCTAACTGCTCTATCGTTATTTCCATGGAAAGTGCTCGGACGAACAAGATCCTTTCGTTCTGCCTGGCCTAAACTTATCGGCTAGGACCCGCTATACCACTTACAGTAGCAAAGCATCTACATTCCCCCCGTATTCCATCATTGAGAAGTAAGTTCCACTCGAACAGCTTCTTCCCGTGAACCTCTGCTCTATGGCACAGACGCCAAAAATGTTTCCCCGTTCACTATAATCTTAACGTCTTTAAGTCTAGTTAACCGTTATATTCCCCACCTATCCATATAAACTACTCCTTAACGTAACCCTCTACCTCGAGGGGCTCCTAGTCCTTATACAGGGTGAACCTTATTGTAAAAAAAAAAAAATTAAAACAATACACGATGCTGGAGAGTTGTCGACACGACTTACTTTCCAATATGAGCATTTCAACAGCCAAACATCAGGAAGCTCATTTACTCAGGATACTGGTTTTTCAGCACCTCCACACTTTTAGATGAATCAGTAGAGAAAGAGAGAGAGACAGAGAGAGAGATGCATTCAACAATAGAGAGCATATATCTAAATGCGAGGATTCATTCAGTTATGTGACATGCGTGATACACGCTTAGGCGATCATGTATCTTTCGATACATGACTGACGATGCAGATTTTTCCCCGCAGTAGGTTACCATTTCTTTCTTCGGTAGACCAGTTGCCATCCAAGACTATAGAACCAGGTCTGTCCTGCTTGTTGGAATTTTTGGGTACCCTGTAAGTACTAGTGAGCCAGCCAAAATGAGCTGGCTCATTTTATAGTCCACCAATAGAAGGGTTAACCAATCAGAAAGCTCAAAATATTCAATCCGACGTGTATAAAGGCAGCCATTTTGTTTTTTCTCCCCAAATATCTTCACTGCCAACCTCTGATATCGAAGACTTAAAGAATTACTTAACAGCTGCTACTTTCTCCGAATCTTCACTGCCAACCTCTGATATTGAACACATTACGGACTTTACTGGATTCTATATTCAGAGACTACGGCAAACATGGTTAACATTGCTATTTACGCATAGCTAGGGGGGGAGAGGATTCATATCGTTCCCAAGTGTATTAGCACGTCAGTCAGTCAGTTATGTGCCATGCGTGATACATGACTGACGAGGCAGATTTTTCCCGCAGTAGGTTGCCATTTCTTTCTGCGGTAGACCAGCTGCCATCCAAGACTATAGAACCCGGGCTGCCCTGCTATTTACCCTAGCTGGGGGAAGAAGAAGTGGGTTCATATCTTTCCCAAGAATATTAGCATGTAAGTGAATGTAATGGATTCGACTGGAATTCGAACTCGGCTCTACGATTCTTCAATCCGAGCCGCTATCTATTACTCCATTGTGCGATTAAAAGCGCGTTTCAGCTATAAAAATAAACAGAGATAGCAACTCAAAGACGTGTACTAGCGAAAAATAACGTTTATCATAAATATCCTTGCGACAGGAATGAATCCACATTTTATCCCCCACCCCATTCAGCTTTGGGTTAATTATTCGGACTTGAATCAGTAAATAGGTGTTATCTTTAAAAGAAAAGTCTTTCAATCTAAAAATACTTCCTGACTTTAAATAATCTGAAAAAGATTGACAAGCCGTAAAAAATATTGTTGTAAAGTATCCACTGTTCATCGGCCGTCAAAATATGTTCTAAAAGCAGAACATCTTCGCATCGTTTATGTAGTTAATCGGATAGGGAAATACAATCTAGATGTTTCTTTTTTTTTTTTTTTTTTTGTCGTTTAACTTATATAGAAGCTGCGAAGTGGCTAACATAACAAATCTGATGCAAATAATTTTAAATGATTGATTAGGATATTAGATGCATCCTGACTACATACTCCGTGGTGTATTATTCTGAAGACTGTAATTTCACAATACACACTGCAACCTGATGGTTTGGTTTGGTTTGTTTTACGGCATATCAACTTCAATGGGTTATTATTAAATAACCCATTACTGTTGACAAAATTTTTGAGGTCGACAAAATTTTTATTGCTGGCAATATTTTTTCCTTCAAAAATCTATTTCTGGCAATATTTTTTTTTTAAAATGTATAGTTGGTAATTTTTTTTAAAAATGTATAGTTTGGTATTTTTTTTTTTTTTCAAAAATGTATTGCTGGTAATATTTTTTTTCCAAAATGTATTGCTGATAATATTTTTTTTCAAAAATGTATTGCTGGTAATAATGCATTGCTGGTAATATTTTTTTCTTCAAAAATTTATTGGTGGTAATAATTTTTTACACAGTATTTCTGGTATTAAAACCTATTTTTACACTTTCATAGTGTTTTGACCCCAGTTTGGAGGTTAACTATTTGCCCATAGCTGGGACCTCAACAGATGTTAGTACTCCGGGACAGGGTGAACCTGGGAACACCAGCAATTAAGACGTGGTTCCACACTCCTCAGAACCTCCTGAAGAGAGGCCTATCTGTTCGACGTAGTTTATCGTCTTACCCTGGACGCGGATGTAGTTTATCGTCATACCCAGGACGAACTGCAACCTGAAATAATCGTTTTATTTTTTTTGCATATCACTATAGATTAAGCACTTTATATTAAGAGGTACTGCCTGGGATTATTTGTTTGTATGTACACATCGTACAAAATCGGACACAATGTCGAATTTAAGTTGGGATTTTTTCTAATCATTTTTCCAATCCAGATAGAAGGTGATGATGTCACTTGGACGTAATGTGTTACTGAGTGTGGAGGAAGATAATCAGTGAGGAAAAATGACAACAAATACAGAAAATAGCAACTGACGTTGCATTTAAATTTAAAATGTTTGAAGATGCTTAGTGGCAAGGAAGCTGAAGAGAATGCCACAGGCGAGAAGTGCGAGAAAAGAAACTATTAGAATAGAACTTGCGGTTACACCGAGCTAATTCAACAATAAAACGATGAGACCTAATTGCCAATCTAGTAGTACGCTTAAATCCTTATGGTTGCTGTACCGAGGAGGAAAGGACATTAGAACACCTGCCATGAAAATATTTATAGAAGAGACAGAGGGGAGTAAGTCACGGAGGTGAGAAATTGACTGCAGTCTAGATGCCAGGTCAAGACCGATTACGTTACAGACCCTTCTTTAGGTGGTGAACACTCTTTGGATTTAGTCGAGAATCTCGAGAATAGCAGGAACGCCGGACCTGATATTGCAGCAATATTCAATGCACGAACGAATGTTAAATTTATGCTTCAAATATGGTTGGATGTTGGCAAATTTTTGTGATGTCAACGAACACTCGTTGCCGCTTTTGTAATGCCAAAGCATACTCGTTGTTACTTTTGTAATGCTCGTTGTAGTAGAGTCTATCGCAGATACAACTATAGTACGCCGTTGAACAATGCTAGTGTCAGACGCCTTCGAGTAATCTCGCACTAATAGTACTTGCTCGATAATACTCATACTAATAGTAGCCATCGTACAGTGATCCGAATACGGAAATAGTATAGTGAATAGAGTAGACAATAGAGATCCTTATAGTAATAGAGGATAGACTAGAAATGAAGATCGGAATAATGATAGAGGATAGAGTAGAAATGGAGATCGGAATAATGATAGACGATAGAATAAAAATGGAGATCGGAATAATAACAGAGGATAGACTAGAAATGGAGATCGCAATAATGATAGAGGATAGAGTAGAAATGAAGATCGGAATAATAATAGAGGATAGAGTAAAAATGGAGATCGGAATAATAATAGAAGATAGAATAGAAATGGAGATCGGAATAATAATAGAGGATAGACTAGAAATGGAGATCGCAATAATGATAGAGGATAGAATAGAAATGGAGATCGGAATAATAATAGAGGATAGAGTAGAAATGGAGATCGGAATAATAATAGAGGATAGACTAGAAATGGAGATCGGAATAATAATAGAGGATAGAGTAGAAATGGAGATCAGAATAATAATAGAGGATAGAGTAGAAATGGAGATCGGAATAATAATAGAGGATAGAGTAGAAATGGAGATCAGGAGGATAAGGAAATGGAGAGAGGATAGAGTAGAAATGGAGATCGGAATAATGATAGAGGATAGAGTAGAAATGGAGATCAGAATAATAATAGTGTAGAAATGGAGATCGGAATAATGATAGAGGATAGACTAGAAATGGAGATCGGAATAAAATAGAAATAACGATCTTTAGTCGTCATCTACTTCCTATATGCGTTTTGTCACTTTATAATAATACTCGCCCGAATAGTAACCACAGGTAGTGATCTGAATAGAGAAATATTATAGTCAATAGAGTAGAGAATAGCGACCCGTATAGTAATAAAGGATAGAGTAGAAATAGCGATCCGAACAGTAATAGAGGATAGACTAGAAATAGTGATCGTTTAGACGTCACGCTACTTTCTACTTATGTGTTTCCTTTACGGTCACGTGGTCTACTTAATTCAATAATGGGATCGCCTGTGTTTGCTCACTGGCGATCTATGTTCAAACTCAAGTGTCGGCAGTGGCACTTTATTTCGATATAATACAAATGCATGTGTTTACAAGGGGCGACAACTTCTGCTGAAAGCTTCATTCACTCATGAAAAGAACATATCGTTCTATCAAGCCATTTCAACTGTAAGATGATCAGACCTTGCCGCCAATCTAGTGGTACGCTTAAATTTCTAAAGTCTAGATACCAAAGAGGAAAAGCTCATGGGAACAATTGCCATAAAAATGTTTATAGAAAATACAGGGCGGTGCCATGCCAGCATAGTGAGAAAATGGCTGAAGTCTAGATAGCAAGTCAGGACCGATTTCATTACAGACCCTTCGTTATATGGTAGACATTTAAAAATTGCTGCAAAGCCCCACGATACTTCCTCTTTTGGGAACAAAATGCCAAGGGGATCAGCATCCTTAGGCTCGGGCCCAATATTAATTGCTAATCCCACCCCTGCTCGGTTGGTTCAGGGCGCCAATGAGAACACAACTTCGCTCGCCGACCCTAAACCAACAGCTACATAGTGTCATTCAGATATGAAAAATGTCCTTTGGTCGAGGTTCTAAGAAACAGTTGTACAATCATTCTTGTTTTAGTTTCTTTGATTTTTCAGTAGAGTTATGATTTGAAATTTTAACGTACATTGGCTATCTGCTGTTTAGTTTTATATAAAGTTAATTATTTTCAAATAATACGGGGTGCGATGGGTAAATTGTCGGCATTTTAAATTTCTAATATCGCGCATGCGTGTTATTTGTTATTGATTATGCTGCATATATACTGCACGGTATAGTAGGGTCAGTTGGGTACCGTCTTTGAGAAAAAGAGCACCATGGCGCAATTCATTCCGCCAGAAATTTGGAAACGGCATACCGTACTGCTTGGCATTCGCACCGGAAGCTCCAATACGAACATTTCAGAGTGTTTGGGTGTTAATCTGAGGACAGTTCAGAGGTTTCACCATTAGAATCATCCGATTCTAATGGTGATTACGAAGATACGGAAAACTCACTCTGATCGTTCTGAATTTGTTGGTGAGGGCCCCAGATTCACCACAGAGACCTACATCAAGTAACTTGAAGGGGTAGTGCTTCCTGGGCCAAGAAGGTGGCTGCTAGAAAAATCTAAGTCTGTCAACAGAACTCTACGCCACACAAACCGGAGAACTCAGTCATGGCTATCAGGCAATTTCTTCGACCACATCACCCCTTACATCTGGCAACCTATCTCCCCAGAATTCAACACACGATTATTATGTGTGGGGCGCAGTTGAGTGAGAGACCAACAAAACTCCTTGTAACCCCAAAGATGAACTGAAGGCAAGGATTATACCAGTATCTAGCAAGTTAAAGAAGGTGGCCGTCCAGAAGAGTTGCAGGAGATTCCGAAGAACATATCGTTCTATCTAGCCATTTCAACTGTAAGATCGATCAGACCTTGCCACCAATCTAGAGCGTAGTTGATGCCAATGGCGATTTTATTGATAAAAAATTAGTCTTTAGTATTTTTAGATATTTTTTTTTTGTAATTTTGTTAAATATATTTTTTAAAATGAGATCTTAGTGTTATTTTAATTTTTACGTCATTTTGTTTATCCATTCACTCTGTATCTTGATTAAAAGGCTATCAACCTTAACTTAACCCTCTTTCTGCAAATTTACAATATGAAATTTCACAAACCACATTTGGCATATTTGAGTTTCAGTCGAGTATGTTTTTTTATCTTTCTTAAAATACAAAACACTGAAAATATTATCCTCTATAACCATTATCCTTCAATAAACACTCGCACATTGAGACAAAATATGCCATAATACAAACAAAATCCGTCTTTTTAAATGAAGTTAATTAAATACCTGAGAGGTGGCGTAATGGATAGCTGCTCGGATTGATGTAATCAGAGGGCGGAGTTCGAATTCAAATCGGATCCATTACATATTACTTACGTGCTAATACTCTTGGGAAAGGTATGAATTTTCTTCTTCTTCTTCGCTATGGGTAAATAGCGGGACAGACTGTGTTCTACATTTCTCTGGGAGAAGGAAAAACTCTGAATTCAAAACTGGCTCCGTCTTGCTCAAGAAACACTAAAAATGGCATTTAAGTGAAAAAAAATGTCGGATTAATAAATAAAAAATCCATTACTTCTTTAGAAAATGCTTTGTTTACTTTAGGATACGAAACTGAGTAAATATGAATGCCTCGAGAATTATTGAAGAAATTTAGCTTAAAGGTAATTTGTTTTTAAAAATTGTTAAATGGATTAGATTTAATCTATTTTATAATTTATAAAAACAAAGTTAATGCTTTATTTAAACTGTTAGCGAAGTGATTTCGCCATTAATAACATTAACTTTGTATGAGTACTTCTTTATAATATATATATATATATATATATATATATATATACAGTGGGTAGCAAAAGTATTTAACACATTAGTTTTTCTTACATATCTCAAAAAATAACAGATCAATTTCAACGAAACTTATAGGAAATATTTACAGAAGAAAAATTTAAAACCACTGTTTTGAGAAACATTTATTAACAATAAATAAAATAACCCATATGCAAAAGTATTTAACACACTTTACTAATATTTAGTACAGTAGCCTCTGTTCTGCTTCACAGCCTCCAGTCGTTTCCAGCAGTCTTCAACTAGTTTCTTGCAGGTACTTGTTGGTATTTCATCACAAAATTTCTTCAATTTGTTTAAATTCGATAGATTTCTTTTATGAACTCGTAACTTCAATAGTTTCCACAAATTTTCGATTCGATTTAAATCCGGTGACTGGCTTGGCCATTCCAGGACATTAATGTCATTATTATTAAACCAATTCTTAGTTTTAGCAGTATGCTTCGGGTCATTGTCTTGCTGAAATACAAAATCACGACCATGTCCCAAACCTGTGGCACTGTTCAAGAGTTGAGTTGACAAAATTTGAGTGTATTTTGCAGCATTCATTGTTCCTTCGATGATTTTCATTTTTCCTACTCCATTTGAGGAAAAACAACCCCACATCATAATATTTCCACCCCTAGGTTTGTCTGTAGGGATGATATTTGCTGGCTCGTATTCCGCTCCTTTTTTCCTCCATACATGAGTGCGCATGTTTCGTCCGTAAAGCTCAATTTTCGTTTCGTCTGACCAAATTACTTTCTCCCAGAAATCATTAAATTCAATTTCATATTTCTTTACAAAATTCAAACGGGCTTGTACATCTCGGCGTTTCAGTAATGGAGTCTTTCTTGGTGATCTTGAAGAGAGACCTGCACGATTCAGTGATCTTTTAATTTTATCTTTACTAACTTCAGTTCCGGCATTTTTCAAATCATTCTGAATTTCTCGACGAGTTGAAAATAGATTTTTCTTCACAGTACGGGAAATGTATCGCTCATTAGCCTCATTTAAGATACGGGGTCGACCACTCCTTTGAATGTTTTCAATAGTATCGAATTTTTTCCATTTTCGAACAACAACACCAACTGTACTCACAAGCAAATTCAAATCTTGAGCGATTTTTCTATATCCCTTACCATCTTTGTGATTCTTTATGATCTTCTTGCGCATGTCGTTCGACAATTCTTTTGTTTTCACCATTTTCTTGCAGTAGTAGCAACAGAATAGCTGCAGTGTCTCAGAGCTGTTATCTAATAGCCAGTTGAGTGTCATGCAGTGCTGTCATTGGTCGACATATCACATCATATCAATATGGGTAGGAATCATGACGACACGTCTCTTCTAGCATATTTGCATTTGTGTTAAATACTTTTGCATATGGGTTATTTTATTTATTGTTAATAAATTTTTCTCAAAAACATATATATATATATATATACAATATATATATATATATAGTCATCCACAGACAGACTGTTTTGCAGCTGATCAGTATGGGTAGACATACGATTGCCTCAAGCTGGGATCGAAAACCGACTGATTTGGTATTAGTCAGAGACTCTACACCTAAGCGATTGGCGTACGGCAGGGATGAAGATGAATTTAGACGTATTTATTTTTAGATAAACACACCAGTGACTTAGAGACCTCGATTCGTCTTAACGAAGAGTCGTCTTTATATATATATATATATATATATATATATATATATATATATATATATATATATATATAGCTCTTAAAATATATTCCAAGTGAGTACTGCTGAAATTCTATAAATAACACCCAACTGCGTTAATGCAAAGCTCTTTTCAGCTGAATGGCATTTGTTTACATTCGTGTAAACAATACGCTAGATTTAGCTGTTTCTCTCTGACGAATTTCAGTGGTAGAAATCTGACTATATATATATATATATATATATATATATATATATATATATATATATATATATATAAATGGACATTGAAGTCAACGCCCAAAAGGCGACATTCTGTTTCATGCTAAACGTAATCGATGGCCTGACAATTGCGTTTACCATGAAACAGTCTGTCGCTTATGGGTGTTGACTTCAATGTCCACTTTTATATTTACATATGCTCTATCCCTAATAATGAGAACTTTAAAACTATATTTTACCTCATATATATATATATATATATATATATATATATATATATATATATTCATGAATTATTCATATAAAAAAACAAATACAAAAAGATTAATGATTTAATTAGCGAGAAATCCATCGTCGCGAACAATTCAAATAATATACAAAAACCCCGAATCTGTTTATGAATGAAAAGATCCTTGTTTTTATAAATTCCTGCTGCATGAGTTCTTATTATTTTTACAAGCTTTCGTCTGTTCATACAGACATCCTCAGGTATGGAATAGATTTTGTTCTTGTTTTTTCTCTCAGTAATAAGAGGACAACGAAAATATATGTACTGTTGTAATCCGAAAAATGCTATTAGAAATGAGTTATTATTTTTGGAGCGAGCTGTCGCAACGCTAAGTTTGAATTTAAATTTTACAATTGTGCGTTCTTATACAAATATGGTGATAAGCGAATTCTTTTTTACTGGTAAATTTTCTGTCAAAGTGGCATGAACTTTATTGTTCAATAAATATACAAATGAATATAAGATATTGCACATTGATAATATTTTATATAATAAAATAGTGCTCGATGTAATATAACAGAGCTGGTAAGTATATACTAATAAATATGCATATTATCCCTCACGGGTAGCACAACTCGGAGTTTCATGCTCAGCGAAATACTAAGAGCACATATATGCGTCAATGACGAGAGAGCGTTTGAGAGGGGAATAAACATAGATAGAAAGAACGAGATTTGTAAACAGATAAATCGAGAGGATAAATCTTAAATAGAGAGGATAATATGAAATAGATGGAAACAAAATAGCATAGAAATGAGAGAGGAATAGGCAGGAAGAAAGAGAGAGAAAAAAAGAAGATAAATATGCGAACAGATTGGGTTGGAGAATGAAAGAGGAAAAACCTCCGATATAAATATATATAGAGAGAGAGAGATAGAGGGGGAGAGAGAAAGAGAGAAAGAAAGTGAGTGAGAAGAGAGGGAGAGCGGGGAAAGGAAATGCTTCTAATTTTTTTCTTTCTGCTCGACATTCCGAAACCCGCCCTTGTTCTCCATCAACGGCAAATCACGTGACACTGATTACTCAACAACCGAGATGAGCCAAGACAGCAAAGACACGCATGCAGACGATAATTGCAGACATTTTAGCACCAGGGGAAACATAACACAGGCGGCATATTTTGTCTGATGGCCTGATACAGTCGAACATATTGTCGGTAAGGGAGTTAGAGCGGAAGCATCTGCTCCATCGATCATGCGCACAACGGCCCCAGTGTGAACTCACTGCTTATGATACAGCTTTTTTTTTTTTTTTTTTTTTTCTACGTCAGAAAACTTTGCTTTGGCCAGGGATTATGTCGAGTATAAAGTAGAAGCAAAATGAAAGAGATTGGGTTAAAATAAAATATGGACGATACTTTCAAATAAACCTCACTTTGGTTCATCATCTTTAGTGAAGATAATTCATTTTTATTGAACAAAAGAAATAACACAGTGAAATTACACATTTTCAATGGACAAATGAATATATAGAAATATAAGTACATCACATTCATCTCCCTTTGTTTATAAATGTTGTATCGTCAATGTGAATGATACACAGAGAAGAATGAGTGATTAATATATTTATTCAGTGCCAGTATCTGGTGCTAACAGATACATACAATAAACACAGAACAATTAACAAGACAACTTACAAGGAATAGAGGAGGGTCAAATGCTGTAGAGACAAACAAAGTAAAATCAGTCCGAATATTAATCCACTTATTAAACAACTTATTAATCAACTGCTGAAGTCCTTAATCGTATAATATTTAAGGCTATGAGCCAAGACATCTGGTAAAGTGCTGAAGGGGTGTTAGCTACTTTACAACAATAAATAAATTGGTAATTGGACGTCAAAATCGAGGATAAATCCTGCTATAAGATTCGTCTTTCAGACTAAATATTTTTTCGGTTGATTCTTTTATCGAGAAAATCATACGTAGTCTGATAAAAAAAAGGTATCTGGATTGGTGCTATAAAAAGAAAACTACATTACATATCAATTCCGCATTTAATCTCCTTCGAAATAGTCCCAATTCTGAAGCCGCACACTTTATCCAGTGTCGTTTCCATTGATGGAAGCATTCCTGAAACTTCATTTTAAAGAATAGATGCAATATGATAGGTGCTGATCTGGCATCTAGTCTACAATCGCTTTCCCACAGACGTGCCGTGTCTTCCCTCTGTCTTTTCTACAAGTATTTCCACGGCAACTGTTACGACGAGCTACTTTCGCTGGTTCGCAGACTGCATGAATTTAACCGAGCTACCAGACTGGCATCTCGGCCCCACAATTTCACTGTCAAAACGGTTAAATGTAACCGTCTCTTCTACTCAAACAGCTTTTAATCTCGCACTTCCTGTCTGTGGAACTTCCTTCTCCTTACTTGCTTCCTCGATGACTATAATCTTCAAATATTCAAGTGTAATGTCAATCGACATCTTGAACTTGTTCTCTGTCCTTCTCTGTATCCTTTCCTTAAACTTTACTCTTGTTCTCAATCGTCTGTAAACCATTGTGAGCTAGTGGCACTGATACCTTGCCTGGGGTTAATTCCTTTTTAAAAAAAAAAAAAAAAAAGAAGCTACTTCCAAATGTTCCTTCCAAATGGAATTTGACTTTTGAAGAGAAAATTAACAAGGAGTGATATCTGGGGAATATGATAGTTTTCAGAGCTGGAAAGTGTTGTCAGAGAAAGAAAAACTTCTGCGCAAGTCGTGGTCACTGATAGAACCTCTGTGGTACCTTGAGACAATCATACGCTACACACTTTGTTTCAAAGCGCTGCTATAAACAAGGAAAGCGAACAAGAATGTTATAATTTAGTGTGTATGCACGACTGAGTTCAAGGTCAATCTGTGTCAAGAGGCTTCACTCTGTGTACTCTGCTATCACAGGAACAGACTCGAAACTTGTTATCAGACCTCGTATATACGGGAACGATGTAAAGCAAAATCCCTAATTCAGTCTTTTGCCAATTCTGGTTTCGTTTTTTTTTTTTTTTTCATCGCTATTGTTTTTAATATATTTTAGAAAGTTGAATGCAGTCGTCAAGTTAAAAAGGTTACATTCCATCGTGCAGCAACACGGTAAACTGCATGAAAACCAGAACATGGGTTGTCCCAAGCTTTGTGTGTGAAATTAAGTTGACCGTATGTGTTGGGAAGTCACAATGTTCATTACTCCAGATTGTGCGAAAAAAGACAACTACGGTTCACTCAGCACACACACACATACACGCGGGCACACACACACACAAACACCCCCCCCCTCACACACACACACACACACACACACATATATATATATATATATATATATATATATATATATATATATATATATATATATATATATATATATAAAAAAAGAAAAGAACAGTAAGATATAAAATCCGGTGTTCTTATAGATATTTTATTTTTACAAAATAGTGCTCAATGTAAATTTACAGAGCATTAATATTATAAATTAATTGATTTAAAATATGGTTATTTTCGCTACACAGTTCCAAAAAAAATTACTCCAAAATTCGCTTGAAGATGAAATGGAACTAATGCTTTTAATTTAATTGCAAAAATAAAATTAGGGGTTTTTAGCTTCTATTTTTGAAACATGGTTGGAACTATGTAGCGAAAATAACCATATTTTTAAATTAATTTATTTATATATATATATATATATATATATATATATATATATATATATATATATATATATATATATATATTGAGAAGCTAGGTTCGGACTTTGAGAAATTGACTGCAGACGAGAGGCCATGCCAGGACCCTGAAGTTTTGCAGATTCTTTTGGATTTTGACAAAATGCATAGCAGAAACACCAGACCAGATGTGACAGCAATATTCAACACATAAACGAATAGTAGACTTATAAAGGCTTAAGATAATGTTTGTGTATATATATATATATATATATATATATATATATATATATATATATATATATATATATAGAGAGAGAGAGAGAGAGAGAGAGAGAGAGAGACACATGTTTCGTTGATCAGTCCACATTTGCAATTCAGAAAATTCTCGTCGAAAATACTATAATTTTTCACGAAAAGAACAAATATAAACTAAAAATTCTCGAAGCTATCCATATTAAAAAATTGAAACCAAACCTTAATAAAATAAACACTCAATAAATGTTTTAAAATATGTAAAATAGACATTTTGAAATGCCAAGTTTACACTAATAGTTTTTTTACTACTTATTTCGTAAAATATCTCCACAACCAGGCTTAGTTACCTCCCCTTAAACGGTGTCAGCGATTACGGACTGACCTAGCGTTCTTCACTCCACAAGTAAGAAATTTAACTTTCAGATTAACACAACAATTTTGTCTCCGACAATAATAAACACTATAATATTTGTCTTGCAATAAACAATACCCTGATGATGACATTGTGTTATGTCGAAAGTACTCGGAATAAAAGAAATATGTATCAACCCGGCGATTTTCTTTCGTCCTTCAATAACGACACCAAAAACATGTCTTAACATGTTTTAATCAAAATATGCTGCCAATATATATATATATAATATATATATATATATATATATATATATATATATATATAAAGAAATATAGTCTTAAGGTGTGCTATATTTATGGGATAAAGTGCTCAATATCAGAGATAGAGCGTGTGTAAATATAAAAAAGTGAACATAAAGTCAACACTTAGAGGCGACAGTCTGTTTCATGCATATATCAGGCCACTGACGATTGCATATAGCATGAAACAGACTGTCGCCTCTAAGTGTTGACTTCTATGTTGACTTTTATATTTATATATATATATATATATATATATTGGCAAGGGTGGGTTTCTTTATCGGACAGATTTTTATTTTTTTAGTCGATACGCATATTTGAGTAGACGATCAATTTATTCATTTATTTTCTTCTACCAGCCAGAATATGCCAGAAATCTTATTAGAGAAAAAAATGCATATTCCAGCAGGAATCGAATCAGCGTTCCGATAGGGGAAACTGTCAAAGATCTGGCGTGCTTTGACTTCTCGGCTACGGAGTGTATCAATGCCCAAGCAAAGTTGAATACTGCATTTAAGCATTATGCTTTATTCGAATCCTGTCGGAGGGAGGCATAATTTTCTTTAAAAAGACTTCTCGAATATTCAGGCCGCTAGACGAAAATAAATAAATATACTATTTCATCAATAAACTGGGCGTCTAATCAAAAACGGGTATCCACTAAAAATAACGTTTAAGTAATTAAAATATGTCGGATTAAAAAAAAAAATCTCTTCCTTCACAAATTGCTTTGTTTACATTAGGTTACGAAACTGAACGTATATGTCTATTTCCAGAGTCATAGAAAAAGCTGTGTTTAAAAGCCCTCTTCAACCTGGCTTGGTAATCAACGCACTCTGCAACCGAGTGTTCAAAGAACGTCAGGTCTATTAGGGGACCGCAGGTTCGAATCCTGTCGGAGAGCGCATATTTTTCTGTAATAAGATTTCTCAGGCCAGTAGACAAAAATAAATAAATATACTGTTTAATAAATGAACGGGGCGCCTACTAAAATACGAGTATCCACTTAAATAATTATGTATAATTATGTATATATTTATCTAATTATACATATAAAATTATATATTTATATAATTATATATATAAATTTATAATTATATATATATAAATTTATATATATATATTTATATAATTATATATATATGAAGAAATATATAGGATATATATATATATATATATATATATATATATATATATATATATATATATATAAAAGATGTGCTATATTTATGGGATAAAGTGCTCAATATCAGAGATAGAGCGTGTGTAAATATAAAAGTGAACATACAAGTTAGAGGCGACAGTTTGTTTCATGCTATATGCAATCGTCAGGCCTATATATATATATATATATACACGCACAGATGTAGGTAGATTAGTATATAAAAATAAACATGAAGTAAGTCTGTGGGTTAAAGATGAATAGGAATTTATTTTAGACGACAAATAGCCTCTTAAGAATCATGTTCCTTGACAATGTACTTAATTCTATCTTTAAAATTAATTCCGTAGTACAAACATTCAGTCAAAATTCAGCTAATAACTGTGTCTCAGGCTAAAAACTTATTGATATCGTATGGTTAACCCTCATTGCGCAAGCGCACATAGGGTCTGAGTGAATTATGTGTGTATACCGAGAAAGCTGATCCTACAACTGATTGAAATAGAAGAATGATATTTACGAGGCAAAAAAAAGCTCTTTGAAGCAAAAAAAAGAAAAAAAAAAGATAGCGGATGACGATAGATGATGACAATGCACTTTTTCTGCGTAATATTTTTAGACATGCCTGCCTCACTTAAGCTGTTCTGACAAGCCATATAATAAAACCTCCTACTGACTTTAGGCAACTAATTTCTCTAGATTTTTAAATAAAATAAGTCGAAATAGCTCCCGATTAGTGACACACGTAAAATCATTCTATATTAAGGTGCTGTCCAATATTCAATGAAAACAAGATGTTTGGTGTCGTCTTGAGGTGTGTAAACCTATTGCAGGGCGTAAGAGTCATTGTAAATTTCATCATTTATAGGAAACTTGTAAATATTTCGAAGATTTTATTTATTTTAGTCAATATTTTACATTTATTTTTCATTTTGTAGGATAATATTTCAAATTGTATATACTACATAATTTGCACATTGTAAATTTTTCTGCATATGATAAATTAATTTTTGTCATGCTTACGTACGATGTGTGGGGAATATGATATATAAATTTCTGAGAACGTTACTTTAGTCTGATAAAGTCGTTTTAAAGGCGAAACACGTTACACAGAATCTTAACACTTTTTACACAAAAATTGCCTAACGTGTTAGTGTAAAATTAGTTGTCTCAATTTTTCTATTGACCTATTAAAATAGCTGTTCTCTAGTAACCGGCAATCACACACACACACACAGATATATATATATATATATATATATATATATATATATATATATATATATATATATATATATGCCTGATGATGACTGGGAACCAATTGAAATTACTTGCACATTTAAGGATTAAATAAAAGCCTAATACAGTTTTTAATTTAAAAAAAAATTAACATTCATCGAGTAATCAGTGGGTTAATGCACCTTTAAAATTTAGTTAGCGAAGTGATTTCGCCATTTTATCTAATTAGCTTTACTAATTTACTTTTTGCATCAATGGTTAATGGTAATATATATATTTATATATATATATATTAAATTGTAATATATATATATATATATATATATATATATATATATATCAGTCAGTTATGTGCCATGGGTGATACACGCTTAGGCGATCATGTATCTTTCGATACATGACTCACGAGGCATATTTTTTCCCGCAGTTGGTTGCCATTTCTTTCTGCGGTAGACCAGTTGCCATGCAAGGCTATAGAACTCGGTCTGTCCTGCTATTTACCCATAGCTGGGGGAAAAGAAGAAGATTCATACTTTTCCCAAGTGTATTAGCACATAAGTGAATGTAATGGATTCGACTGGAAATTGAACTCAGCTCTCTGATTCCTCAATCCGAGCTGCTATCCATTACTCCCCCTTCACCATGACACTTCCAATATTTGCAAAAACATTTTCTGATCATCAATTTTTGGCGCAAAAAATTATTACGCTTTCACCACGTGTTCATAATCAAGCAATCAGATTGCGTTGAAAAATATTTGAAATGTTGCATCAATCATTTTGTTTTAATAATAATAATAATATGACCTGTAAAAATTTTATGGGATTTTACAATACACACAGACAGAAAAATCATAGCTAATGGTGATATTCGAACCCGGGTTGTCAGCAAGCGAACGATCTTACCACGCGGGCGCGTGTTATGATAATAATAATAATAGATAGATAGATAGATAGATAGATAGATAGATAGATAGATAGATAGATAGATAGATGTGAACAGACATTAACCTATAGGTAAAAAAAGAATTAAAAGTACCGTTAACAGTAGAAATGAGAACATATACTACACTTTCATTGCAGCCCTATCGTCAAGGGGCTGCTTGGTCAAGAGATGCCAAATGTTTTCTTATAAGGAAACGGCTAATATT
>CAHIKZ030003432.1:2210000-2212500 GCA_903632075.3 Acanthosepion pharaonis
GCGCGCTGTATGAGAAAATGTAAAACTTTAAGAATCCCGATCTACATATCCTAAGGGCTCTGAGGTAGAATATAAAATCTAATCCTAGGATTCTAACTCAGAGCTCTTAAGATATGTAGCCCGGAATACTTAAATAAAAAAGAGAGATATATTGAGAAAACTTTCATACTTCTCCATTACTCACATCATTTTATCATCAACGCAAATAAAAACGAGTTTACAAAATCCACAAAGCCAAAAAAACAGGTACTACCAATAATACTCCTAACAAAAATGACACAAAATTCATAATCCTGCCCCCCACCCAACAATCTTTCTACTAAACCCGCAAGTAAATTAGTCATCCCTAATACTAGGATTGTTAACACCATCTCTAAAACAATCGGAGATATAAATAGGAAGAAAAATAAACCTAACACCGATTCAAATGCCCGAATTTGTCAAATATATTACTATAGGCTAAAAGTTTGGGGTTAACTCGTAGATTTTAACGGACAGATGAAATTCTCGACGAGATAGGAAAGAGAAAAAAAACAATGCCAAAGTACGTACTCTGTACAAAGAAATTAGGAACAAATGCAAGCAAGCTAAAGAGGAATGGCTCAACGAAAAATGTGCATAAATAGAAAGAATAAATATAACAGATAAAACAGATATCAATAAAAAAAAATATATAGAAAACTAACAGGACAAAAGACATGCTTATCAACAGGGTGTGCATAAAATCCATGGATGGGACACTGATATTAGAGAAAGAAAAAATACTTCAGAGGTGGAAGGAATACATCATTTTTCTACAACGAACCCGGAGAACCGGCAATACGTAAAAATATCGAAGAACCAGAAATATTAAAATATGACAGGAAATCAGCGCTGGCCAAATTGAACAGAAACAAAGCGGCGGGGCCAGACGGAATTGTAATAGAGATGCTGACAGCCGTAGGTGATTTCAGCATTGAAATATTACAGATATAATAAATGGAATATACAACAGTGGTGATATGCCGGAAAACCAAAATAGATCCATTTTTGTAACACTGTCTAAGGAGCCAGGTGAAGACGAACAAATAACTTAATGAGCTATATAACAAAACTTATCAGCTAAATTCTGATGAATAGAGCGCAAAACAGAATTAGACCAGATATAGGATAAAAACACTGGGACATGCAATGCGATATTCATGCTCAGAATGATATCAGAACGTGCAATACAAACGCAGTAGGACGTGTACCTATGTTTTATAGATTATGTAAAAGCCTTTGATAAAGTACGTCACATGGAACTGTTGTTACTGCTATGTAGCCATGA
Source organism: Acanthosepion pharaonis (assembly GCA_903632075.3). Lineage (NCBI taxonomy): Eukaryota > Metazoa > Mollusca > Cephalopoda > Sepiida > Sepiidae > Acanthosepion > Acanthosepion pharaonis. The sequence goes on from CAHIKZ030003432.1 coordinate 2,211,310, forward strand.
CATACCTGGGAAGGATATTAGAATAATCCAGAAGCTGATAGCAAACCGCCTGCATACGGACATAAAATGAGATATACAAGTATAAAAAAGGGTGTAAGACAAGGATGTGTCTTCTCGCCGGACTTATTCAACCTATACAGTGAGGCGATCCTGAGAGAACTAGAAGTTCTAGCAGAATTCATTATTGGCGGCCACAATCTTAAGATATGCAGATGAGACATTGTTGATAGCAGACACGGAAAGGAATCTACCTACAATAGAAAAAAACGGTACTTAAGGAAAGCGTGAAGAACGGACTAACTGTCAACTACAAGAAAACGAAATGAGTGGTTGTTAGCAAAGGGAACGGCCTTACATGCTAAATTACGAATTACTAAATGAGCTAATGCCAAACACGACACGCAAAGCAATTTCCAATGGCAGGCAGCCGTAAATGACATCACGAAGTCCGAACCAACAGCTAGGATATTTAGCTGTTTCAATATATACTAAATTATATTACAATTAAGTGATTCGTCGAGTCGAGAAGGAACCCGAACCGAAAGCGCTGGACGGCCATTTCCTCATATATTTGGGACTCATCAGCAGTGCGCATTTACTACCGAGAACTGAAACCCGGACAGTTAGCTTATCAGGCAGACATCATGTCAACTGGCCTCGGCGACGAAGAACTAACAAATTAGACTCAATATAGCGCCGCTCGATTACATATTCCATGGTGGAACTCATCCGACTTTCCCTTACCCAAAGGACTGTGCCCGACGAGCCACGACTACTATCCCCAAGCCGCTCCATCCAGAGTATTAGAAGCCCGTTCAAGCAAGGATCTACATGTGATAGAAATTATTAGAAGGATTTGAGATAATTATAATTAAGTAATTCATAGAGTCTAGAAGAAAACACAACAGAATGCAGAAAACACTGGACGGCCGTTTCGTCCTATATTTGGGACTCATCAGCAGTGTGTATCCACTACCGAGAATTGAAACCCGGACAGTTTCAATCAGACAAAGGTCATATCAACGGGCCTCGGTGATAAAGCGGTAGTAAATTAGACTCGATATAGTATAAAGTATATATAGTAGATATTACTATATAAAATATATTGCAGAACAGGTAACTTGATCTTGACTTGTATAAAACTACGTATGCTGTTGTTACACTGAATGGTTATAAAACCCTAAGTCGGCA
>CAHIKZ030003432.1:2217500-2227500 GCA_903632075.3 Acanthosepion pharaonis
TAAAAATTTTCCTCCATATTATAAAGAATTTTAAATGAAAATACTTCAATTGGAGAATACTAAAGGAGAAAATGAGATACATGGAAATAAAGTGGTCTGTTTTATTTAATTTTTATATATATATATATTTATTTTTATATATATATATATATATATATATATATATATATATATATATATATATATATAGGTAAAAATTTTAGGACAGACTGAGTTCTATAGCCTTGGATGGCAACTGGCCTAGGTAAAGGTCAACTCTGAATTCACAACCTGCAGGGGGTCATTTGGGGATCTTGTGGCAAACGGTGCACCAGGTCTCTGTATTCGGCTCTTCAAAAAGTGGTCGGTTCTGCAAAAAACCATCACCACTATAAACAAATGATGTATGCAGGTTGTCTGACTATCGCTTCCTAGGAACTGGGGTGCCTGACCCTCATATGTCATAAAAGTGTCTCCGGTAGGCGCGGGTCAACAGCCCGCATCTATCAACGACAAGAGAGTCCACGATATATATATATATATAATCTAATTCATAAAATTGACGCACAAACCAAAATAAAAATAGAAAAAGCATAAGAACATTTAGAGTTTCGTGAGTGATAGAAGATTCATTATTTGCCGAAGAGCTTATTCACAATAATCAGATGTCCTGTAACCCAGTAGGGGGGGACCATACGTACGGCAACCTTATCAGTAGGAGTGATTCTTAGGCAGGGTAGCCTGATGGTGCGCAAGCCTCTCCAGGCTGGTTTTAATTTCGAATTTTCCTTCTCCTAGACGTATTGCCAACCAAGGCGATAGGTCCCAGACTGTTCTACCATTTACAAATGGCTGGGAGAATAAGGGGTGGTGATATGAAAGATAGGACGTTGTAGATAGCCATAATCACCCACTCACACGGCACAGACAAGATGAATCAGTCCGGAGTAAGATTGAAAAGTAAATATACATTTACCATGTTTTTTATAGACTAATAATATTTTAATTTGGTTTGATTTGTTTTACGGCATATCAACTTCAATGGATTATTTAATGCTGACAAAATTTTTATTGCTGGTTTAGTTTGGTTTCGTTTCGTTTGTTTTGTTTTACGGTATATCAACCTCAATAGGTTATTTAATGTCGACAAGATTTTATTGCTGGTAATATTTTTTTTCAAAAATATATTGTTGGTTATATTTTTTTCAAAAATGTATTGCTGGTAATATTTTTTTTTTAAACAATATGTATTGCTGGTAATATTTTTTTCAAAAATATATTAATCAATATTTTTTTTCAAAAGTATATTGTTGGTAATATCTTTTTCAAAAATGGATTGCTGCCAATATTTAAAAAAAAAAATATATATTATGGTAATATTTTTTTCCAAAATGTATTGCTGGTAATATTTTTTTCCAAAATGTATTGGCGATAATATTTTTTTTCAAAAATGTATTGCTAGTAATTATTTTTTCCAAAAACTATTGCTGGTATTAAAACCCATTTTTATACTTTCATAGTGTTTTAACTCCTTTTGAGGGGTTAACTATTTGCCCATAGCTGGGACTCTGACAAGTGCTACCCCCCCCCCGGCTCAGGGTGGACCTGGGAATACCAACAATTAAGAGGTCGTTCTACGCTACTCAAAACCTTCTGATCAGAGACCTTGCTGTTGGATGTAGTTTATCGTCTTACCCAGGACGCGGTGTAGTTTATCGTCATACCCAGAACGAAATAATGTTTTGTTTTGTTTTCAAAAAAGTATTAGCAGATAACTAATAACTGAATAATATGTGTTACAAAAACACAACAGGGTAGGTAGAAAGAAACTCCCTGTTTAAAATTGTTAATAGCGTTATTAATTGACTGGTTGATTTTTATAAATAACATGTTTTATTTTAAACAGTAATTCTAGAAGTATATTAAAGTCTTAAAACTCGACATTTGACACATCTTCTTCCAATCTAGATGTTAAAAGACGATCGCTTCTGTTGGTATCTACCGCAGATCCCGTCCTCACTAGCTTGGAATAACAATTTCTGATGGTTTTGGCACAGGGTCACTGAACAACAGCGCCATTTCTGCATTTCTACCACGGACTGTCACACTTCGCTAGCTCAACGCGCTCGTGTAGTGTCAGGTATTGCGCCATTTTGCCCTACACGTTTCATTCTGTAACAAAAAAAAAACTAGCAATGAAATTCTACTACATTAAGGATTACGATATACAGGCCCCCCACCAAAAAAAATTGACATCTTTCAAAATATGAATTTCTGACTAACTGCAAGGTCCCAGGTAAACGAAATTAAATACACTTCAGGTTGAACAATAAAAGATCTATTCCTCAAAATTCGAACAAGATATTCAAAGGCATATAAATTTTTATAACCGATTTCACAAAGATTTAGAAATATTTAATATACACGCCACCTGCAACGCGACACACGACAAGTCGGGAGTCCAGATCCTGACAAACACGCTGTAGCATGTCTTGCGTAACATTCTTCAGCAGCCTCGGTGATTTTCTGTTTAAGTTTCTCTAGGCTTGTAGGAAGTCGAGGGATATAGACCCGTCCTTTCACAGAGCCCCCATAGAAAAAAATCAAAGGGTATCAGGCTAGGTGAACGTTGTGGCCATTTCAACAGCCATTGTCATTATCACTGGCACACCTGATCGATCTCGATTCACATTGAGATAAGTCAGCACAATCAACTTAGTTTTTCCACATTTTCTTAAATTTTGAGATCATTTGAACGAAAATAGGCTATGTTATTACAAAATCATGTCAATTTTAGGGGGACTCATCTCGTATTTTGTTTCATGCAAAAGTAATTTTCGCTAAAGAGTTACTTTCCACACACCCTGTAGTTTTATGAAATGACCGGATTGTTTCCCCTACCATAACCCCTATTGAATACTTGTGGAGCATCCTCAAGAGGAAGGTTTACATTGGCGGACGACAGTTTATCAGTGATTTTAGTGTAATTTTATTCTGGAAGCTGTGCAAGCAGCTTAATTTTTAAAAAAATGTCTCCAAATCAATGGATGGATGACTTTTAAAACTAGTTTCAAAACATGAAACATATAGCTTATGTTAATGTCGTGTCTGTGACTTTGTCGTTTTTCTAATGACTCTGTTTTCTGTTATTTTTCGTTCAAGAAAAGGACAACTGAAAAAGGGCAAATTGCAGTAACTGTCAAATTTTGCAAGCTGCTAAACATCAATCAAGCCATGGGGTACCCACTTCTGCATTTTCTCCATTCTGCCGATTGTTGCCAGATGTCTACCGACTGTTTTATAGGCAAACATATCCATTTATTAGGCACCAACCTAATAGATAGATAGATAGATAGATAGATAGATAAATAGATAGATAGATAGATAGATAGATAGATAGATATGAACAGACTGAGATAGATAGATAGACGCCAATTGACAAATACACGGAGGCACAGCTGCGGTAACAGAGAAATAGAAAGATAGGTATATAGATTGTTGGGATATATAAGGAGAATATTCCTGAATAGATAGATGGATTATTATAAAAATGTGTATATATTATAGAATATTATATTATATATTTATATCATTATAGAAATTTACATAATAGAATTATTATAGAAATTTACAGAAAATTGTTCTGACGAAGTTTCCGTTTTATTCCGTAGACTTTATGAATTTAAGTGCAGTACTCGATTGGCGGCAAGGTCTCATTTTTTTTATAGTTGAAATCGCAAGATGAAACCGTAAGTTCTATACTAATAGTTTCTTCTTACGCATTTCTCACTAGTGGCACTCTCTTCCGGCTTCTTGCTTCTCAGTCAAGTTCGATTTTCAGAAATTTAAACGCAGTGTTAATCTTTGGTCTTCATAATTCTTTGTCCTCTCTCCTTCATATTAGTTTTTTTCATATTCTCTAACACTCGGTAATTCTTTGCATACTAGTGGCGTTATTGCCTTGCTTTGGATGAAATGATTGAACAAAAAAACAGATTAGATAGTAAAATTTCAGGATGTTTAGCTAGATAGATAGATAGATAGATAGAAATTTATAGATTACTATACAATAATGGAATATCTCTAGATAGATAATATGAACAAGATGGAGTGTTAATTTGAACAGGATAGATAGATAGATAGATAGATAGATATAGATAGATAGATAGATGTTTGATAGATAGATAGATATGATTATTAATTTTGAACAAGATGGAATAGAGATAAATATTGCTTTACTTAATACTAATAGATATAGATAGATAGATAGATAGATGAATTTATGAGTTAAAGAATTGGCAGAAAAATCATTTTTGCTGCTAGATTAGATAGATAGATAGATAGATGCGAATAGACAGGCTGTTACAATTAATAGTAATCGGAATAACAGTCTGTTACAGCTAGCTAGCTAAATAGATAGATAGATAGATAGATGCGAATAGACTGAGATAGAATGATTTGAACAAACGGGGATAGCTCGCTAGTCAGCCTTCTATTTGCTTTCTATATGGAATGCTGTCTGTAATTCCTGACCATCTATGTTTTTTCCTGATATTCAAAGCATAAATTTCTACTTTTCTTTGCTGCAAGAAATATTTAGTTTATTATTCCCGCAAAATGACGAAATTTAAACGAACTTAGTGTGGATAGTGGTAAAGTTCTTGAGTAAATTAGAAACGCTGAAACCTTACCAAGATATCTTTTTCATTTATGCGCTTTGTCCCTTCAACACGTAGGCGATCATGGCCCTTTCACATCTTCCTGTTTCATTGGCAGCTCTTAATCATTTTTGATACACCTTATATATATATATATATATATATATATATATATATATATATATATATATATATATATTAAAATAAGAGAACCATGGTTAAAATCTATTTTTGGATGCACAAAGAATGAATTCGAAAGAAGGTGGAACCAGCATCAAACGTCTTTTTAATAATAACAAATACCAAAATCAAACATCCCTATCTAAATATTTCTGGCACATAAAAGAAACCAACAAAACAGCAACAGTAAAATGGAAATTAATAAAGAAAGCTAGCGCATGTAGGTCATTAAATGACCCATGTCCTTTGTGCATGCATGAAAAAGTATACATTATTATGTTTCTGAAAAATTAAAAATTTACTAAATCAAAGAAATGAAATAGCTATTTTTTGTAGGCACTGTTAAATATTAGCAAAATAAAAAGGAAGAATGTTGAAACAAACATATTTATACTTGATTATTAATTAATAATTTAAATACGAAATTAAATTCTAATATATATTTGTAAAAAATATCGTATAATCTATTAATTATTAGATGTAGGAATGGTACTTTAAATCTGTAGGAATAAAACTTAAATATTAAAAATGACTTACTCATATTTAAATGATCCTTTTAGAAAAATCGTCGCCAATAAATATATGAATTAAGCGGGTAAATAAATTGTCATTGAAAATCCAGACGTCACGCTGAATAACGGATGTCTATGTTTGTGATCAGGCATTTGTCACCATTTAAATTTTACCTGATTTTTAATTTTAACTTATATTTGATACATAAGTTGGCTAGGGAAATTAAAACACAAGCAAATCTAATCAAAATAGATTGAAATTTTCTTAACCATAACAACTCAAAATATTCTGACTGTCTGCGTTTATAAATTAAGTAAATTTCTTAGAAAGTTATTCCTAGCATCGCTTGACAATGGAACGAAAGTCTGGTATTAAGTTTAATTTTTATGATTAAATTTACAATTTTAGTTTCAGTTTTGAAACATAGAAATTTCTGTGTCGCGATGGAATCATATTTTTATAAAAAATAATTATATATATATATATATATAAATATATATATATATATATATATATATATATATTGGTGGATGTTAAAAGGAAAAGGATATTTTGTTTTTTTTCATTACTGTATCTCTCTCAACGATTTATCACATGACTACTCTAGAGCATGTATATATAAATATATCATATATATGTGTGTGTGTGTGTGTGTGTGTGTCTGTGTTGTCTGTATATATATATATATATATATCCGTATGAGCATAATCGAAGAATGTGCAACTAATGTGTGTGTGTGTGTGTGTGTGTGTGTGTGTGTGTGTGTGTAAAATATATAGAAAATTAAAAAGAACTCGTTAGGTAATTAAAATCCAAAGTTCTTTAGTATTTTCATTTTGGGATTATTTTTAAAGATAGTGGGCTAGGTAGGGAGGGTAGATGCGATAGGCAAAAATAAACTACAATACAAAAAGTAGAGCATAAATATAATTATTTATTTAAAAATATGATTCCAACACGCTATTTAAGAGTTCTCATGTTTCAAAACATAATTCGAAAACTTCAATATAATTATTTAAATTAAATTGAATTAAAGTACCAAGCTCTGTTCCTCTTCAAGCGAAATTTTTTTTGGAATAACTAATTCCTTTGAAATTTACGCGTTTTATATTCGATTATTCATTATTGAGGTTTAAAATTACTATGGTAATTAGGCAAAAAAACAACAGTTTAAAAAAAAGGGGCCTAAGGGTTAATAATTTGTATCAATATCTCAGTTTACATTCACAGACGTCAAGTCAGGGTAAGGTTGGGGTGTCTAAATTTAAAGCGGAAGATGACATTGTCTAGTCTGGTTAAGTGTCTATGGAGATTTATTTATTTTTTTATAATTTTTGTTTGTTTTTTGTTCTAAAAGGGTTTTGTGTATATAAAAAAACTGTCGTAATTCGCTAAAATTTGTTTGTTTTTTTGACGACTTCATAAAGGGTTATTTTTTTTTTTTTTTTCTTTTTTTTTTGTAGGGCATTTAAACTATTTATTTAGACTATGGAATTTAAAAATTATTTTATTGTTTGTTTGTTTTATGCTAATTATTCAATGCGAAAATTTGATGATGTCGGCAAAAAACCGTTAACTCCTGTCTATTGTTTAAAAAATTTTTATTATTTAGAAACTTAATAATGTGTAGTTTTTCATGTAGGCATAAAGGGCATAAAGTCCTAATTTTGTTTATAATTTTCCATTTTACTTTTGGTGTTTTATTCATTTCCTTCAAATGCCAAAAAATATTTAGATGGATATGTCTGATTTCTTTTATTTATATTGTTGAAGGAGCACTTATGCTGCCTCCATCTGGTTTTAAATTCATTCTTCGTAGACCCAATATATATCATATTAGTATTAGGACTCTCAAGGGATGAGATAGTACATTGGTATACCACAGATTAAACGCAGCATTTATTTTCCAAAGGGCAGTCTTCTGGGTTTCTACAATCACATAATTTTTTGTCTAATTTAAGTGTAGGGTTTTTATTAATACTATTCTGGCATGGGAGTTTATTCAGGATTTTATTATTGCGTTTTCTTATTATACTTTCTAGATTTTCAGTGCAGCTGTAACTTAATTTTAGGGTGTTTTTATTAAATATTTTACTAAGTCTACTATTGGTAGGAAAGTGTTTTTCAATTAAAGCGAGAAATTTCTGTCCTAGCTTAATACTAACCATTTGGTTGAACGGAGGGGTATACCAAATGATTTTTCTTTTCCTGTTTTTTTTTTTCGGTTAGTACAATTGTTTCTATAATTGATGTTAGCATTATTGTATCCACTATTTTTAGGGCTGCGTTATAAAAATTACTGTGTTGTTGGAATATTTCTTTATTAGCGGAATTAATGCTGATTCTATTCTCTATTGATGAGGGTATATGTTTAATTATGGATGGAGAGTGGTTTGACTTCGGGTGTACATATAAGGGGTTAGTATTAGGTTTTTTATAAGGTTGGTATGTGTTGTTTGTTAAATCTAGAGTTACGTCGAGGAAGTTTACCCTTTTTAATTTAGTAAAGACTGTTGTTTTTAAATTTAGATTTTTAAATTCACTATATATAATCTTTCTAATAAAATTAGTAGAACTCCTCACTACCATGAGCCCGTCATCTCTATACAGTCCGATGTCCTTAATATCTATTTCACGGTGCGCGGTCAGGTTGTACAGTATTAAAACACCGACAAGGTCAGAAGTCTCTGCAGAGTCCAAAGATCCCATAGTGATGTCAAAATGGTCATTATTGTTTTTAATCCATTGGTCTCCATTATGAATGAGAACAGATTATTTTGCACTGTGAATTATATCTATTTCTTCCTTTGTCAGGTCAGAATACACAGCAGCAAACTCCAGGGCAGTCGTGAACAGATCCTTCGATATTGGCGGGTAGTAATCCACGATATCGAATTGTCATAGGGTGCAATGAGGTTTATTATCAATATTGGTAAACCAATTGATGACATCTTTGGTATATATATATATATATATATATATATATATATATGTATGAAAAAACACATTTCGGTCTAAGACACATTTATTTCGTCTTCGAATTTTGATTTTAAAGGAAAAAATTACAGCCTGATGATGAGAACATTAAGTTCTTGAAAGTACTTGCTGTTCTAAAAATACACCAGATCCATCTGACAACAATTTTATACATAAGGGTCGCATCATTCAGTGGATTGTTAGTAGGTTAATGCTTATATTAAGTCTATTAGCGAAGAGATTTCGCCATTAATTGTATTAATATTGCTAATTGATTCAATGTATGATTATCTCTTTATAATATAAAATATATGTTGCCTAATATAATACGTTTATATATATATATATATATATATATATATATATATATATATATATTAAATAACCGGTTTACGACTTCAAGGCTTTGGAATCAGTATACAGTGCTGGAAAATCTGCCTAGTCAGCCATGAATTGAAAGAGACATAATCACCCAAGCGTGTATCACGTATGGCACTTAACTGACGGAAACGTTGTCCTACAAAACTATGTAAATAAGACTGGTTGTTCGATATAAAGGTAATTTGTCAATAATGTTATATTTTTTTGTTTGCATATCACTTTAGTCTGAGGCTGAATATTTTTTAGTGGCTATGTACTTTTTTTTCAATTTTTGCTCTGACGAAAGAAGACAGATCAACCGGTTTAGTTGTTTTTAATAGTTTTATTTCGGTATTACCAACATATGGTAATATTTTGTTACCACTATTTCGGTTTTTGTTATGAATATCCTTTTAGTAAACCTATTTTACTGTTCTAATATATATATATATATATATATATATATATATAGTTGGATGGATGTAAGTTTGTGACCCTGGGTTTCACGCTATTTGCAATCGTCAAAAAAACTTCTCTGACGATCGCAAATAGAGTGAAACACAGGGTCGCAAACTTACATCAATCCAGCCAAAAATAGCTGTATCACTGATACTGAGCGCTTCCCAATAAGTACCGCGCATATATAAGATATAAATAATATATATAAAAAAAATTGCATATATATATATATATTACAAGCAAGGTGTTATAAGGTGTGGGCGAATTAGGAACAGAGTGCAATCAGGAGAGTAGATAGCGATTGGCATTGGATTCAATTTTTTGCAGATTAAAGTTGGAATGTATAGCGCCAGGAGGGAGTTCCAAAAACGAGAAGCGCGATAAAAGAAAATATCAGCAACGAAGTTACGGCTATATCTATCTATCTAAACTGTAAATTGATGAGATCTCGCCGCCAGTCTAGTATCGCGCTTAAATTTATACAGTTTAGGTAACATAGCGAAGACCTCATCCGAACAATTATTTGTAAAAAAAAAAAAAAAGACACAGAGAGGCAACTTTATGGCAGTGGATAAGTAACTGAAGTCGAGACGCCAGATCAGCACCAATAATATTGCTGATTCTTCTTTGGATCTTACCAAGAAGATCCAGAAAAATAGCAGAGGCACCGGACCATTTACATTAGTCGGACTATTGTCCTCATCTTTGTCGCCATATTTGTCACAACGTTTCGGCCGTTGTACGCTCCGGCCTTCTTCAGGTGGGTGGAATTTCGAACTGAACCCTTTATTTCGATCACTGGGGTAGACTGTTCTAGTTCCACGTGCCAGGAACGTGTTTGATGGATGTCAGTTATGAGTTATCTCCTGCTAATT
>CAHIKZ030003432.1:2232500-2282500 GCA_903632075.3 Acanthosepion pharaonis
GGAAAATAACATCCGATTATAGAATAAACCTTTTAATTTTGTCTTCTAATATCGTATTATTATAATCGTTTCACACAATATATCACCCATTTCTAATTATTAAAGTCCCCACTTTGTCAATTTTCTTTCAGTCGCTTTCAGAATTTAACATTATACTGCGTGAAACAGCAAAATTGTCCAAATCGTGTTACAGTATGCGATAATTGTCCATCCCACAAAAAAAAAAACGACACTGTACCAACCCAGTTTCTTTTTTCAAAGTTTTCTGATAAGACGTTTTGCCATCTTTGATTTCTCGAATCTAACTGGAGCATCCCTGCCGAAGGTAACTGCCTGCAACTGGGCAAAATGCACGTTCAGTTAAGCAAAATGCAACCAGTACTGATTAATCAACGAGGAACAATTCTACCACATGTTGGCGGGATGATACTGCAGAAGCTTGAAATAAGAGACAGTTTTGCATCCGCCATATTTCTTTGATATCTCGCCCACTAATTACCTTCTTTTTTTTTTCAATCATATTGGCAATTTTTAAAGAAAAAGACATTCAGTTGCAAAGAAGATGGAGAAACTGCATACAAAGATTTCTTGGCATCCAAACCTTTACAATTTTATAGCAAAAGCTTTGAACGGACTTTAAAATACTGCTCATAAAAAAGTAGTAGCAAAATCCGTACTACATTTAGTTTCTGAAAAAATGTATACCTGAACAACTACACTATATAGGAGGAATTCTACACTGAGTTCCCAATTTCTTTCGCCTTGTACCTGATTTACTGAACTGAGAAAAATATCTCCAGAACAATTTCTTAGCGTACGAATTCGATAGTTCTTTGATGTTTCCTTAATTCGCCCTTCTGTCTGCAGAAATGTCCATAATATTCGCTCCAAACATTCGTCGATTCCAAAATCTTTCCCTTTTAAATCAGTTTTAGCTGTGGCTCAGAGTGATAAACTTAACGTCCCCTCTGACGTGATGTGTTTTCCTTCTGTCTATTTTTTTACAACCATTTTCACGGCAATTGCTATGACGAGCTTTTTCCCTTGGCGCCCCGTAAACATGATTTTAAGCGTACTACTAGATTGGCATCTAGGTCCCACCCTTTTACTGTCGAAATAGCTAAATACAACCGTCTCTTCTACTTCAACTGTTTCTTTTCTCGCGCTTCCCGCCTGTGGAACTCCCTTTCGTTTCTTTGCTTCCCCGATAGCTGCAATCTTCAAGAATTTGAATGCAACGTCAATTGCCATCTTCTATGTTCTTGAATCCCGTTCATCTTTTTGTCCTTTTCTCAATCCTCCCTATTCTCACTCCCTGAAGAGTGGTAGGAGACTGATAGGATGGTAGATAGATGGGTCGCCAGAGTTCTTAAATACAAGTACAACAGATGAAAACTTCCAATAGAAAGAAAATCATGATTCCTTGAGGCAGTAGTTGCTTTGTTTGGATAGGACCGGAGCCAGTTCAGGAGTATATTTCTTCAGGACAATGGCTGGCACCTCCAAGCGATATTCTACCTCTTGATTACTTTATCTTCCTTCAATGGAAAGAAAACATAAAAGTGGTGAAGAGGATTCGAATCCATACAATTTTTTCCTCTCGTTGAGGATAAATAGCTGGCGAACAAAATTCAAAATTCACGGAAATGAATTTTAAGTTCGTGTATATTTATAGCGCGACGCACAAGTCGATAAACTTCAAGGCTCTATGATATACTGCTATTAAGAAAAAAAGATTCTAGTTAAGGACTACATGTACGAACATATTACACTATGGAAGAATTTAAGATAGTTATTCAGCAACTATTACAACAAATGTAACGGTAGCAGATTGAATATCAAGAACAGTTAAAAGCAATCCTGGAAAAATAAGGAACAGACAATGCGTCAATTTCATTTTCGCCGGACTCACTATCCTCCTCTTTATTCTTGCTACCAATTTCAGCAAGACCATGTTGCCTCCAAGCGATATTCTACTTCTTGATTTACTTTATCTTCCTTCAATGGAAAGAAAATATAAAAATAGCGAAGAGGATTCGAATTCATACGATTTTTTCCTCTCGTTGAGGATAAATTTTACTGGAGAACAAAATTCAAAATTCACGGAAAAGAATTTTGTTAAGTTCGTGTTTATTCATAGCGCGACGCACAAGTCGATAATCTTCAAGGCTCTGTGATATACTAATATTAAGAAAAAAGATTTCTTTGCTTCCATGATAGCTGCAATCTTCAAGAATTTGAATGCAGCGTCAATTGCCATCTTCTATTTATCTTTTGTCTTTTCTTCAATCCTCTCTATTCTCACTCCCTATAGACCCCCATCACACCCCGCCTGCACAATTGTGGCATTCCTGGTTTGTTTAGGGTGAAATGCTAAAAAGAAAACATGCGTACAAAACAAAAGAAAAACGATCCTATCCATATTAGACCAAAATTCTAATTTTCTTTGTGGTATTTTTTTTCCTTTGAAAGTTATTTCAGTTTTTCAGCATTTTCGTTTATTTTTTTTTTTTTTCATTTCATTTTTCTTTACAATTGCCACCGTTAAAGCAAAAATAAACCCCCTACTTTTAAAGTCAAATGCTATTAAAAAAAAAATCTATTTTGAAAATAAACTACTTTCTCTGGCGGCGGCACACATTCTACGGAATTCAGAGCTCACCGAATTTTTAGGTATCCTTCCGCATGCTGTCAGCACGTGATACTTTGACAACTGTCTGCACTGAATGGTTTACCTCCTCTTTCTCCCTCCTCTCTCTCTCTCTCTCTCTCTCTCTCTCTCTCTCTCTCTCTCTCTTTCATACACACACACTCAATCACTCAAACGCATATACACACAAACATTCTCTCTCTTTCTTTGTTCTTTTTGTTGCTATAAATTGTTTTATCATGTGGGAAGTCCACCAATAGTTTGTTTTGTAAAAAAGATAGATAGATAGATAGATAGATAGATAGATAGATAGATAGATAGATAGATAGAAACAGATTAGATTGATAGATACGAACATATGAGATAAATATTTACATAGATAGATAGATAGATAGATAGATAGTCACATTATGAAATAGACAAAGTTCGACAAAATAGAATGTATAAACATAAAAATGTCTTAGATAGATAGATAGATAGATAGATAGATAGATAGATAGATAGATCTAAACAGAATGGGATAGATAGATAGACAGATAGATAGATAGATAGATAGATAGATAGATAGATTTATTTTTGTTATAAATTGTTTTCTTATGTGGGAAGTTCATGTTTTGGAAAAGGCGTTTGTTTTAAGCTCTCTGTTTGCGTTGATGCCAATGAAATAAAAAGAAAGTGTGTTTGATTTGCTATCTTCTATGTAAAAAAGAAACCTGACTTCACACACATTCCTCTGCATTATCTTTTCAACACATTAACCAGAGTCGAACGTACCCCCAAAACACGTGCAACACACAGACGCTTACAGATAAGGTGATCAAAGGTCTTCAGATTTAACAACAAGTGAGTTATTTTCAACTCTCCACCCTACATTTCTCACAGACGAAACTTAGTTTCGCCAGCCCTGATCTTTACCACTGGGACTCGCCATGCCGTGTACACAAGAGTGAATCATCTGCAGTCCTATCGTATTCCATTAATAAGGAGTAAGTTCCGTTCTGACAGCTTCTTCCCAAGAACTTGATGATTTGTGAAACAGATCCAACGGCAGCAGAATTTTTTCACGATCACAGCAATCTTGGCCTATTCATGTCTAAGGTTAACTTCTATCTAACCCTATGATCTTCACTTCTTGCGTTTTTGTAACGATCAGACAACGCCTCGGAGTAAGCCTCTAGCTAGAGTGGCTCTTGGATGACTAATTCTATAAAAAGAATGACAAAATCACGTACTCCACTAATAACAACATGTAAAAGTATTGGCCATTGGCACAAAGAATGTTATATATTATTACTTGGACGGATTGAGGAATTTTCAGCAAACTCCGGAGAAAGAAAGAAAGAAAGAAAGAAAGAAAGAAAGAAAGAAAGAAAGAAAGAGACTGTGATGGAAAGAAAGAGACTGGGATGGAAAGAAAGAAAGAAAGAAAGAAAGAAAGAAAGAAAGAAAGAAAGAAACTTAGATAGATAGATAGATAGATAGATAGATAGATAGATAGAAAAAATCAGACTGGGATAGATAGATAGAATCAGACTGGGATAGATAGATAGATAGATAGATAGATAGATAGATCTCAAGTCTAACCTGCCCACGTTGTGACTTTGATCTTAGACGAAATCAATCAGGCGTGGGGCCGTAGGGCAAGCTGAATCCGGGGCAAAGGTGATACCGCACAAGTGTATGTAAAAGAAAAATAATGAAATAAACTCAAGAGGTTCAAATGTATTGAAAAAAAAAACAAGTATCATTATATCTGCCTGCTGAATACAGGAGTGCGTCTTTCTCTCAACCCGCTTCTATGGATTCGTGACACTTTTGCGTTTCTTAAGCGAATCTTTATATCTTAAGTTGCTTTTCAATAAACTGCTTTTTGGTGTCTTCAGGCGATACTCATTAAAACTTGCTTTGGTGGTGTAAGTCTAAGTCGTTCTTCATTAATTTCGTCTACCTAAGATCAAAGTCACAACGTGGGTAGGTCAGACTTGAGATCAAAGTAGTTACTTTGGTATCCAGACGTTGGAAGTGAGCTGGGAACAACAAAGCTGGTATCGAACCGGGAGCGACCAGATCGACCCGGACACAGGCTGGTGGCAGCGACAAGGAGTCAACCCAAAACGCTGGTGGAAGAAACCTTACAGCTTCGCACCGCAATTGGGAGTTGAGCACGAGCCGACAGCGCAGGGTCACATATTGACGTCGGGACCAGAGGACGCCTTATATTGGTGCTGCGACCACCAGTGGGTGTCACAGATAGATAGATAGATAGATAGATAGATAGATAGATAGATAGATACGAACATTTCGTCGACAACTCAATCAGATCAAAACGTGCGGAATTTCTCAAAAAGTATCAAAGATCAGTTTCAGACGTAACAAGAAGACATTGCTAATAATAGCAAATATATAATTGAATAAATGTGATTGTACTTTTATTTTTTCAAGAATAAATTTATAAACAACAACTGACCTATAAAATAATGAATAAAATAAATTATTCACTTGTTCCAAGTTTTAATTTTATTTTAATCTTATTCATACTTTTATCTTAATCTTATTCTTATTCCTAATTTTATTTTAATCTTATTCTTAATTTTATTTTAATCTTATTCTTAATTTTATTTTAAACTTATTTCTATTCTTAATTTTAGTTTAATCTTATTTCTATTCTTAACTATATTTTAATCACATTCTTATTCTTAATTTTATTTTAATCTTATTCTTAATTTTATTTTAATCTTATTTTATTCTTAATTTAAGTTTAATCTTATTCCTATTCTTAATTTTAGTTTAATCTTATTCTTAATTTTATTTTAATCTTATTTTTTAATTTTAGTTTAATCTTATTCTTAATTTTATTTTAATCTTATTCTTAATTTTATTTTAATCTTATTTTTTTATACTTAATTTAAGTTTAATCTTATTCCTATTCTTATTTTTATTTAAATCTTATTCCTATTCTTAATTTTATTTTTAATCTTATTCTTAATTTTAATTTAATCTTATTCCTATTCTTAATTTTATTTTAATCTTATTCTTAATTTTAATTTAATCTTATTCCTATTCTTAATTTTAGTTTAATCTTATTCCTATTCTTATTTTTATTTTAATCTTATTCCTATTCTTAATTTTAGTTTAATCTTATTCTTAATTTTATTTTAATCTTATTCTTAATTTTAGTTTAAACTTATTTTTATTCTTAATTTAAGTTTAATCTTATTTTTATTCTTATTTTTATTTTAATCTTATTCCTATTCTTAATTTTAGTTTAATTTTATTCTTAATTTTAATTTAATCTTATTTCTATTCCTAATTTTAGTTTAATCTTATTTCTATTCTTATTTTAATCTTTTTCCTATTCTTAATTTTAGTTTAATCTTTACATACTCACAGACAACTTAACCCACTGAAGATGGTGTCAGATGAGATGGAAAATACTTGGGAAAATAAAAACAATTCGGAAGAAAATTTTCATATTTTTCTTACTCAATTTTTCTAAATCTACCAAAAATTAATTCGCGAACTTGAAAGGACCACGACGAAAACTAACAGACATATCTCTACATTATTTAACCAAACCTGTCTGAATAAAAATATGCTGCCTAAATGTACACCTTAAATAAATATATATATATATTATAAATTAACTTATTTAAAATATGTTTTTTTCGCTACACAGTAATAATCATGTTTCAAAAATGGAAGCTAAAAGCTTCGAATTTAATTTTGTAATTAAATTAAAAACATTAGTCCCATTTCATAAAATACACTTGAGGGTGAAATGGAACTAATTTTTTTAATTTAATTACAAAATTAAATTGAAGCTTTAGCCTCGATTTTGAAAAACATGGTTATTACTGTGTAGCGAAAAACCATATTTTAAATAAGTTAATTTTGTAAAAAATAAAAATATCAATAAGTACACAGGATTATATATCTTACTGTTCTTTTTTATTTATATATATATATATATATATATATATATATATATATATATATATATATATATTGCTGAATTTATTTCTCAGAATAATTCTAATGATAAGACAATTTGGAGAAAAAGAAGACAATTGCGGAAAAATATATTTCTTATTGATTGCTGATGCCTTTCATCAATCCGACTTTATCAAGGAAAGTTTAGAAGCGAAATATCTTTTCCCTTTATATTTGAATTTAATGTAACTAAAATCATTTGCGCTTTTAAACTTGCCTTGATAACGTTGGATTAACGAAATGCGTCGGCAATGACTAAGAAATATGTTTTCAAATTGTCTTCTTTTTATCCATATCTATATTTGTGTATTTAGGCAGCAATCCTTCTTTCATGCACATTTCATTGAATACGACAGACAAGGTGCTTTGATTTAGTTTTTTATACAATCTCTCATGTCATCTAATATTTTTTTTATTTCTTTTCGAATGACAAATTATATAAAAACTGTCCATTTGTTCTTTTTATCCAAACGTTTTTGGCTCTACATTTAGCCATTTTCAAGGTTGAAATATATTAACTGTTAACAAGAAGTAGATTGCATGCATTTATATAATGTTTTCATTTTCAAAACACGGTCAGATGTTGTGTCCATGTTCATAGTTGCTATTATTAAGTGTTGGTTGTCTTGTTTTTATTAATAAGGCTTCCATTATTTTTAGCCTTTTTTTTTTTTTTTTTTGCATGTAGATGATATTAATATTGTCAACAAGCATGTTATAAATAGGCCCCAATAGGTGTCTATGAGTATTTAAATGAGACTTAATTGAGCTATGGTCAGAAAGATGTAGTGTGAGTCTTCTTGTCAGACATGTTGTAGTATGGCTTACATAATTGTTTACGAATTTTGATTGATCAAGAACGCAATTGCTTAATGGACATTTAAATTCATAAATAATATTTGTCCTATGTAGTTTTGTTTTAATATGTGAATTAGTATTTTTAACTATAAGGTTAGAGGTTTTAAATTTGTTAAATAAATAATTAATCTAATTTTTTTGCTATTGTCAACTGATGTTGTGCATTTATTTTATAATATTCTTAACTCTATATATACCATTTAAAGTCCAATTTAGGACTAATCAGTCATTTTGCGACTAAGCAAATTCAAAATGAAATAACCAAATTCAGAATGGGACATAGCAAATTCAAAATGAAATAACCAACTTCAAAATGGGACGTAGCAAATTCAAAATGAAATAAGTAATTTTGATGTGGATCGAAGCAAATTCATAATGAAATAAGCAAGTTTGAAGTGGTACTAAGCAGATTCATTATGGACTAGGCGAGTTCAAATTGGAACAATCTATCTTTTTCCATAAATAGTGATTGGAAATTTATTTTTTCCAAGATATTCCGCCATCTCTCCCCACTGTCCATCTGAATTAAATGCTGCCAATATCAGACTTCTTTTCATTTCAGACTGGTTCTACGTTAGATGTTTTCTACGCGATGACATTGTAATAATATTAGGTCATCTATCACTGCTATTAAAAAAAGTCAATTTCCATTCACTATCAACTGGGCGGTAAATCAGATAATTAAAAATTGGAGCGCAGATTTTACTATCAATTCCTTACAAGAGGCTATACTTGAATGGATAAATTTGTGTCAAAGTTAGAGTTTCTGTCACTTTCATTGGTAAGACAATCGGGGAGAAGAGAATAGAAGAAGGAGATGGATAGACTTTATATAGTGTTAAAAAAGAGAGAATAAGAGAGAGTTATTCAATATGAAATGATTTGGGGGGGGGCAACAGGGCAAATCTTGAAAGTCCTAAGAAAAAGCAGCAAGGAAATACTGAATGCATATATCAAGACAGAGTTTGAAAATAGATATTGTGAGAGATTTTAAGCGCTGAAAGTTGCATGCATAAAACATAGACATTTCATGAATTTTCTTGATTTATTGATTGCTCCTGGAGGATAAAACAATAGTAAAGTTTAGCTGAACATTATTATTTTATCATGAAAATATTTAATTTTAAAGTCTTTTTTAGCAAAATAATTGCTCAGTCCCAAATTGAATTTGCCTAATCCATTTTGAACTTGCTAAGTCCCAAATCAAATTTACTTATTCCATTTTGAATTTGACTATTTTATTTTGAATCTGCTTAGTCCCATTTTGAATTTGGCCATTTCATCTTGAATTTACTTATCCCAATTTCAATTTGACGATTCCATTTTAAATTTGACTATTCCATTTTAAATTTGCTATGTCCCATTTTGAATTTGTCTATTCCGTTTTGAACTTCGTTATTTCATTATGTACTTTCTTAGTCCCAAAATAACTTTGATTAGTCTCAAATTAAACTTCAAATGGTATAGTTTCAACTTGGTTGTAATTTTCGCTCATTTGATTTTTCTAAAAAAAATATTTTATTGTTTGTTTCTATTTCTTGTTAACATTTAATATATTTCAAGCTTGAAAATGGCTAAATGTATAGCCGAAAGCGTTCGGCTAAACAGAACAATTGGACAGTCTTTATATAATTTATCATCCGAAAAGTAAACATTTATTAGATCACATGAGAAATTGTATAAAAAAACTAAATCAAAGCACCTTATCTGTCGTATTCAATGAACTGTGCCATATATATATATATATATATATATATATATATATATATATATAATTATTTATTTAAAAATATGATTCTAACTCGCGACATAAGAGGTCTCGTGTTTCAAAACAAGAGCCGAAAACTTCAATATAATTATTTGAATTAAATTGAGTTAAAGTAAGCTCTGTTCCATCTTCAAGCGAATTTTTTTTTAGAATAACGTATTTCTGAAATTTACATGTTTTAATAATTGAAATCAAAATTTCCATGGCAACAGCTAGGGTGAATTGTTTAAATTGGGTAGGCGTGTGTTGGGTGTTAATAATAATTATCAGTATAGAGTTACTTTCATAGATGTCAAGTCAGGGAAAGGTGGGGGTGTCTAAATTTGAAACGGAAGATGTATTCACCCTAGTCTGGTATGCATGTCTATAGAGATTTATTTATTTTTTTTATTTTATTTTTTTATGATGAAAGGGATTTGTGTATATAAAAAAAACTGCCGTAACGTTTGTTTTTTGACGACTTCATAAAGGGTTATCTTTTTTGTGGGATATTTAAACTATTTATTTGGGCTATGGATTATGAAAGTTATTATATTGTATGCTTGTTCTTAGCTAATGATTCAGACCATGAATCTGATGATTGGTCTATGGATTAATCAAGTTATTATATTGTATGCTTGTTTTTAGCTAATAATTCAAACCATAAATCTGATGATGACGACAAAAAACCGTTAACTCATGTCTATTGTTTAATAGATTATTATTATTTAGAAGCTTAATAATGTGCAATTTCTCATGGAGGCACAAAGGGCATGGGTCATCCCAAGTTTTACATGTTCTAGCCCTGTTTATAATTTTCCATTTTACTTTAGGTGTCCTATTTGTTTCTTTCAGATGCCAAAAATATTTAGATAGGGAAGTCTGATGTCTTTTATTTATATTATTGAAAGAGCACTTATGCTGCCTCCATCTATCTTTAAAATCATTCTTCGTGGACCCAATGTATATCATATTAGTGCTAGGACTCTCAATGGATGATATAGTACATTGGTATACCACAGATTTAATGCAGCATTTATTTTCTAATGGGCAGTCTTCTAGATTTCTACAATTACACAATTTTCCCCTTTTATTGTCTGATTTAAGTTCAGGGTTTTTATTAATACTATTCAGGCATGGGGGTTTGTTCAGGATCTTATTATTGTGTTTTTTTATTATACGTTCAAGATTTTCAGAATAGCTGTAACTCAGTTTCAGGGTGTTCTTATTAAATATATTACTAAGCTTACTATTGGTGGGGAAATGTTTATCAATTAGAGCTAAGAATTTCTGTCCTAGTTTAATACTAACCATTTGGTTGAACGGAGGGGTATACCAAATGATTTTTCTTTACCTGTTTTTTTTCTTATGGCCAGTGCAATCGTCTCTATAGTTAATGATAGCATTTTTATAACCACTATTTTTTAGGGCAGTGTTATAGAAGCCATTGTGTTGTTGGAATATTTCCTTGTTAGCGGAGTTAATGCTAATTCTATTTTCTATTGATGAGGGTATATGTTTGATTATGGATGGAGGGTGGTTTGACTTCGGGTGTATATATAAAGGGTTAGCATTTGGTTTTCTATAAGGTTGGCATGTGTTGCCTGGTAAGTCTAGAGTTACGTCGAGGAAGTTTACCCTTTTCAAATTAGAAGAGACAATTATCTTTAAGTTTATTTTTTAAATTCACTGAATATAATTTTTCTGATTTTCTCTATCTTAAAACTATGCTCTACTTTTGTATCGAGCACTATTTTTTAAAAATAATAACTAAAATACTAAGGAACCTTGGATTATTTACCTAACCAGTTATAAGAATAAAAAAGATTAACAAATTAAAACAAAAAAGAACAGTTACGAATGTCATATGATACATTTATAGACAGGAGTATTTGGGGCACCTCGAGGCGGTGTAATGGTTAGCAACCTCGTCTCGCTAGAACAATTACGACTGAATAGTGAGTTCGATCCTCACTGGGTTCCCCCTACTTTCGGCCTTATGCTTGGAAAATCACTAGAGCACCTCGAGGCGGTGTAATGGTTAGCAACCTCGTCTCGCTAGAACAATTACGACTGAATAGTGAGTTCGATCCTCACTGGGTGCCCCCTACTTTCGGCCTTGTGCCAAATCTAAGCAATGCTTGGAAAATCATGTGGCACAAGGCCGATTTAACGGGGGATCTCCGAGCCCGTGGGCTCGGCCAAAAATATGCCCCTTGAACCCGTTTATACGGGTTCAAGGTCGGTTTAGCTCCCCGAAAGAGACTCCGCCCTTCGGCGCAGCCTCGTTCGGGTTCCTCCCCGCCCGAAGGAGTTCAACCGATCAGCTGATCAGCCGGTCGCCCGACTTCCGTCTGAACTCCCTGCTTCCTCTTGAGGCGCAGTATTTATTACGTATTGAATAGTCCATTATGTTATTATTGTAAGGTCCCCTAACAAATAGCAAATCCGTCAGAGCTGATAAATTTAGCCTGGCAGCTACCCTTGAAAATGGCCTTCAATCTCTAGTTAACTGGAACAGAAAATGGCTTGTAAATGTTAAAGCCTCCAAAACGAAACTGCTCTCTTTTAACCGTCATAGAGAAACTTTCCTGCTCGACAACAGCATGGCTGATGCTACTCATGAAGAGCGATACACTGCGCGTTTTTGGTCTCACTCTGTTAACTGACTTCAAGTGGAACGACTACATTTAATCACATAGCTGCATCTACTGCAAGGAAAATTGGGTCTTTTTTTCTTTTTCTTTTTTTTCTTTTTCTTGCATATTTACAAATCTACCATCCGTGCTTACATTGAATATTGTTGCCACATTTGGTCAAGTGCTTATGCTAGGCATCTAGAGATTCTTGACAAAATCCAATGAAGGATCTGTTATCTAATCGATCCTGACCAGGCTTCTCGATTTCAATCACTTTTACACCGACGTGACGTGACTTCCTTTTGTCTTTTCTACAACTATTTTCATAACAACTGCTCTATTTCTTTATTTTCAATATATGAAAACGGGAATACGTCATTTTAAACTGACATCTTCAATTTTCTATTTCTTTATTTTCAATATATGAAAACGGGAATACGTCATTTTAAAACTGACATCTTCAATTTTCTATTTCTTTATTTTCAATATATGAAAACGGGAATACGTCATTTTAAACTGACATCTTCAATTTTCTATTTCTTTATTTTCAATATATGAAAACGGGAATACGTCATTTTAAACTGACATCTTCATTTTTCTATTTCTTTATTTTCAATATATGAAAACGGGAATACGTCATTTTAAAACTGACATCTTCAATTTTCTATTTCTTTATTTTCAATATATGAAAACGGGAATACGTCATTTTAAACTGACATCTTCAATTTTCTATTTCTTTATTTTCAATATATGAAAATAGGGAATACGTCATTTTAAAACTGACAACTTCAATTTTCTATTTCTTTATTTTCAATATATGAAAACGGGAATACGTCATTTTAAACTGACATCTTCAATTTTCTATTTCTTTATTTTCAATATATGAAAACGGGAATACGTCATTTTAAACTGGCATCTTCAATTTTCTATTTCTTTATTTTCAATATATGAAAACGGGAATACGTCATTTTAAACTGACATCTTCAATTTTCTATTTCTTTATTTTCAATATGTGAAAACGGGAATACGTCATTTTAAACTGACATCTTCAATTTTCTATTTCTTTATTTTCAATATATGAAAACGGGAATACGTCATTTTAAACTGACATCTTCAATTTTCTATTTCTTTATTTTCAATATATGAAAACGGGAATACGTCATTTTAAACTGACATCTTCAGTTTTCTATTTCTTTATTTTCAATATATGAAAACGGGAATACGTCCTTTTTAACTGACATCTTCAGTTTTCTATTTCTTTATTTTCAATATATGAAAACGGGTATACGTCATTTTAAATTGACATCTTCAATTTTCTATTTCTTTATTTTCAATATATGAAAACGGGAATACGTCATTTTAAACTGACATCTTCAATTTTCTATTTATTATTTTCAATATATGAAAACGGGAATACGTCATTTTAAAACTGACATCTTCAATTTTCTATTTCTTTATTTTCAATATATGAAAACGGGAATACGTCATTTTAAACTGACATCTTCAATTTTCTATTTCTTTATTTTCAATATATGAAAACGGGAATACGTCATTTTAAACTGACATCTTCATTTTTCTATTTCTTTATTTTCAATATATGAAAACGGGTATACGTCATTTTAAAACTGACATCTTCATTTTTCTATTTCTTTATTTTCAATATATGAAAACGGGAATACGTCATTTTAAAACTGACATCTTCATTTTTCTATTTCTTCATTTTCAATATATGAAAACGAGATTACGTCATTTTAAACTGACATCTTCATTTTTCTATTTCTTTATTTTCAATATATGAAAACGGGAATACGTCATTTTAAACTGACGCCAACAATCTATGAATTATGCTGATTTCAAAAGCTAATTTTGCGCGCGACTCTCTCAGTCAACTGCTTAAAATAAAAAAAAATGTCTGTCATTTTGCGCACATAGGCGTGTACCTCAGAGAATTTTGTCTGTATTCGTGGCCTACAGTTTCTGTTTCTGTGTAGGTGTGGTTATGTTCGTTCTTATATCAGTGGGACCGCCAGCAGGGAACTCATCGTAAGGACATTTTTTCCTCTCTCCGTCGCTAGCTTAGAAAAAAAAAACTCTCCCTCTTCTGACTTTATTCCGTCAAGCAACAACCCCCGTCTTTTGGGGATACCCCCGCGAAGAATGGCAAACATCTGCCCCAAAAGTGAGACAATGTTTTGACAATTGGTCTTTATTTGTTACATTCCCACACAAACAAATGCAATAAACATGTAGGACGAGAATTACTCAGCAGTCACAAGATTATTAAATAGGCCAGAGCCGACATTTGCATCACACACACACAGACACACACACACAGACACACACACACACAGACACACACACACACAGATAAATAGATAGATTGGAACAGTGATAGATAGACAGATAGATAGTAACAGTGTTAGATAGATAGATAGATAGATAGATAGATAGATAGATAGATAGATAGGAATAGTATTAGATAGATAGATAGGAATAGTATTAGATAGATAGATAGATAGATAGATAGATAGATAGATAGATAGATAGGAATAGTATTAAATAGATAGATAGATAGATAGATAGATAGATAGATAGATAGATAGATTACGGTCATATTACGCTGAAAAAGGGTTACCGTACCACTACCGAAGTTAAGCATCGTCGAGCCTGGTCACTACCTAAATGGGTGAGTTAACTTGTAAGTGCATATGGTGTAATGGTTAACAGCTGAAAATTGGAATACGGAGAGCCGAGTTCTAATGCCAGTCGGGTTCTCTTTGTATTCACTTACACGCAAATACCCTTGGGAAAGATATGAATCCACTTCTTCCTCCTAATTATGGGTTGATTAGTATTAGAAAATCATTATTATCTGCAACAATTTCTCATAA
The DNA here is from genome assembly GCA_903632075.3 of Acanthosepion pharaonis. Classification (NCBI taxonomy): domain Eukaryota; kingdom Metazoa; phylum Mollusca; class Cephalopoda; order Sepiida; family Sepiidae; genus Acanthosepion; species Acanthosepion pharaonis. The sequence continues at coordinate 2,247,276 of CAHIKZ030003432.1, forward strand.
TCCAAAAATATTTTCGGGTTTTAAATAACCTGCAAAGTTGGGCAAACCATAAAAATCAATTCAATCAGATAGATAGATAGATAGATATGAATAGTATTAGATAGATAGATAGATAGATAGATAGATAGATATGAATAGTATTAGATAGATAGATAGATAGATAGATAGATGTTAATATATTGATAGATAAAAAGGTGTTGCTATATTATCGGCCAGATCCAAGTTCTAAAATTTGACCAATTAGCAGAATATTTTAAAATCTTTCTTGTTTGGGTCAGGAAATTTTCAACACCTTTTCGCATAGCTCATTCTTTTTATTTTTCTCCAATGCACAGTCCACTAGACGTAATTTATACTTTTTAAAATAACGAGGCTTCTATTCAAACAACGGTGTTCAATAAAATAAAGTTAGGTGTTATACAAATATATATGTTTCGTTGAAGACAAAGGAAGATTCTTTGCTGAAGGTTTGTTTTTTATTCAGTTTTTTAAAAAGTCCACCAGATATTCCAAAACTGTAAAGTGGTCCTTTCAAAAAAATTTTACCACAAATTTCTTCTAATTTAAGGTACATAGATGATTCCCTATTAATATATCTACAAAACATAATTTTACCCGGTCTTGTCAATAAACTTAATAACGTCGAAATTATAAATTTTACCTCTGAGTCTGAGTCTTACAACATCTTACCCTTCCCAGATATCACGCTGCATGTAAATAATAACGAACAGTCAGTTTGAGCTTTACAAAAAATCTACCAACAAGAATGACCTGGTCAACTTTTATTCCCACCACTATTACAATATAAAATCGGGAACAAATATAGGATTCAGTTTAAGTGCTCTAAGAATCTACAACCCGCAATGTTTACCCAAATAAGAAATATACATAGAAAACGCTTTCAAAAACTTCCAGCATTATTATTATTATTATTATTATTATTATTATTATTATTATTCACAAAATATACCACCGCAAAAAAAGATAACACCATTATTAACAACAACAGCAATAACAATAAATTAGATAAAAACAAACACATAATACTACTTGCTAACTCCATAACTTCCACTATCCAAAACATTTTATCCAATCTAAACAACATCAAAATAACTGCAACCACATTCCAAACCATTATGGATATTATCAGAACCCCAAAATACCCATAAGGATTATAATTTTGATCCAGGTATATATGAAATAAACTGCCTGTACTGCTCCTCACCATACAATGGAGAAACTTGCAGAAATTTAAAAAAAAGCGTATCTATGAATATAGACTGGATCTTATACATAACAATTTATCAAACGTATTATTCATAAATAGGTATAAATTCAACCACGAATTCAATCAAAGTAATGCAACACTCATTAAAAGAGAAAATAATTTACTTAGACGGAAAATTATCAAGATTGTCGCTATCGAGTCTTACCAAAATATAAATTTGTGAATATTTTCTCCATTCTTGAAAGAATTGCTACTTTCCCAAGTCAATATATATGGCTATAAAATGTTTAAAAAAATAAGTTTTGTGATGTCAACGAATCCTCGTTGTCATGTTCGTAATGCTCGTTGTAGTAGAGACTTTGTAATCGCAGATACAACTATAGTAACTCCGTTGAACAATACTGGTGTCAGAGGCCATCGAATAACACTAGCACTAATAGTACTTGCTCAATAATACTCGCTCGGAAAGTAACCCGTATAGTGATCCGAAATAAGAAACAGTATAGTGAATAGAGTAGAGAATAGCGATCCGAATAGTAATAGAGGATAGACTAGAAATAAAGATCAATTAGACACACGCTACCTCCCATATGTGCGTTTCCTAAATGGTCATGTCGTCTACTTAATTCAATAATGGGATCACCTGTGTTTGCTCACTGGCGATCTATGTTCAAACTCAAGTGTCGGCAGCTACATGTTATTCCTATATAACAAAAAGAAAACTGTTATTCTCATGTTATTTAAAATATATAACACATAAATTAATCTCAAACTAAAGTAATTTAAACGCTAATCTGCATTACAAAAAAAATCAATAACATCATTTACTCACTTTCGTTTATTAGACATTCAGTTGTGTCAAGTCGTGTCCTCCGTAACTTTGTCTGACTTTTCGGCTAACCTGATGAATATTTATGAGCGTTTATGAGCGTTTTGAAAAACGAATAACATCTTTGCTCTTGTATATAAATACTTGCTTACGGTTAAATCACGCTGAAACACCGGTTCTCGTTCGATCACCGAAGTTAAGCATCGTAGAGCCAGGTCAGTACTTAGATGGGGGACCGCTTGGGAACACCTGGTACTGTAAGCCCCCAAAGTCCAACCCTTACCTAGCAGTCGGTGGGGGGGTGTAAACGGTAGTGTCAGAGCTATGCCGCCCGGAACTTCGTTCCTGGTAGGGCCACCCAAGGCGGACAGGTCTGACACACACGCCGGCTAACAAAGGCTCTAGTGAAAATCCAAGGAGCGTCTGCATCGGCAACCGGCGGCTTCTGGTCGTTCCTGTCTCTGCGTCTGTGGGAATCCCGCGGCAAGCAAGAACGTTATTCGAGTAGGCCTGGGTACCCTACTTCTGTAATTTATCCCACGAATCTTCTTCTCATAACAGGAAGAAGCCGGCTCAATCCGCCCAGGGTGAATGCCGCATCAGTACAGTAGTAGTACAGTATATAAATACTTGTTACAAAATAATATCGTCGGCGTATTCTACAACCCCAACCGATAGGAGGATATATCATACCTCAGGAAATGTCAACTTAGTCCATATTGCTGTCACATCTGGTCTGCTGCTTACGCTATGTATTTGAAACTACTGATAAGATACAAAGAAGAATCTGCAAATGTTATTGGTCCTGACCTGGCATCTCGGATTCAGTCGTTTCCCCACCGCGTTAACCTGGCTTCCCGGTGCCTTTTCTATGAATATTTTAATGGTAATTAACCTGTTGAACTTTCCTCTTTGGCACCTAGACTTTATGAATTACTAGATTAGCGGCAACGTTTCGTGCTAAGTTTCTTCTCTCGCACTTCTCGCTTGTGGAACACTCCGTTGACTTCTTGCTTTCCAGTCAATTTTGATCTTCAAAGATCTAAATGCAATGTCAATCGTTATCTTCTATCTTCTTAATTCTTATTGTTTTATTGTTCTCTCTCCTTAATAATATTTTATCTTTCTCGTATTCTCCCACACTCCGTAATCCCTTGCGTCTTAATGGCTTTATTGCCTTACTTTGGATGAAATGATTAAAAGATAAATTTAAATATTCCTCTTCGAATCGGTTGCCTTTTTCAAAATAAACTGCCAATCACTAGGTTTCTCCTTAATCTTGTTCATCCTCTGAAATCTCAGCGATTGGAAAAATCAGAAGTCACGGAGAAAACGAATGTGAACTGTAAAGGGGAGGCTGACATATCTGAGTGATGCAATACGTTGCTTCCCACATCCTGCACCTGACGGCATTGCTAATGCGGCGGTTACACAGTACACAAGTTCACTCAATGATATTTCGTATCCAACTAAATAACCACATGGCTGAGGGTCGGTTTACACATCTGTATCCTCAGATTGGTTACCAATTTGCAAAGATATAAAACATATACCTGTAAAGATATTCAAAATTAAATATTCCGGGCAGACCGCCTATTTTAATATATATATATATATATATATATATATATATATATATATATATATATATACAAGTATATAATTGTGTATACGGAATGAATTCCAATAATCAACATTTACTATTCTTAAAAGAGTGCTCAATACAAAGTAGAGCAGATAATTTTTTTAATTTATAACATAAATATGTTAGAAAATCACTACAAAATAGCCATTTTGTTTCAATAACTTCGGCGTCTTATCAGTGATCTTAAGATCACTTGATAAGACACCGAGGGTGTTGAAACAAAATGGCTATTTTTGTAGTGATTTTATAACATATTTATGTTATAAATTTTTTTTAAATAATTATATATATATATATATATATATATATATATATATATATATAACCTCGTGCATACGAGACGCTGGAAGCGAAAATCGCACTGCAACTCATGACGTCACACATGACCACACGAGAGTTAAAACGTGAAGTATTAAGTATGGGAAGCCGTTGGTATAAACCAAAGGCTTCTGTTATCAATTATAGACATTTAAGAATATATGTGGAGATTTCATAGTTTATTTTGTTCAAGTTAGGTTTCAACTTTTTTTATGTATATAGCTTCAAGAATTTTTAGTTTTTGTTTATTGTTTTCATGTTTAAGTATAGCGGTGTTTTCAACGAGGATTTTCCGGAATTGTGTATGCGGCCAGGCATGTATATATATATATATGTGTGTGTGTGTATACATATATATATATATATATATATATATATATATATATATATATATAGATAGATAGATAGATAGATAGATAGATAGATTATAATTATTTTCTTTTTTAAAAATATGATTCCATCGCAACACAGAAAATTTCCATGTTTCAAAACTGAAACTAAATTGATAAATTTAATTATAAAAATTAATCTTAAAATCCATAGTCTCGTTCCATTGTCAAGCGATGTTAGGAGTAACTTTCTAACAAATTTACTTAATTTGTAAGCACAGACAATATTAACATTATGAGTTGTTAAGGTTAATGAAAATTCACTCTATTTTAATTTAAGGGTGGTTGGGTTTTAATTTCCCTAGACAACTTATGTATCAAATATATGTTACTTACAAAGTCAGGTTAAATTTAGGTTGGATGCGCTTGCCTGGTCACAAACATAGACATCCGTTATTCAGCATGTCGTCTGGGTTTTCAATGACAAAAACATTTGGGCATTTTTATTTACCTCCTTAATTCATATTTTTATACACAAAGATTTTCTGAAAGGGCCATTTAAATATTTGTAAGTCATATTTTTAATATTTAAATTTTATTCCTACAGATTTAAAGTACCATTAGTCTTTCTCAGAAATAATAGACTATACGGCATTTTTACAAATAAATATATTAGAATTTAATTACTAATTAATGATCAAATATAATATTTGATCCTTAATTAGTAATTAAATTCTAATATGTTTATTAAATATTGAATATTGCTGCTACATATGGTCCTGGTTCTCCTATTGTTCCAAGGAAGAATCTGCAATATTATTGGTCCTGACCTGGCCTCTCGGCTTCATTTACTTACTTGTGACTTTTCTATAAATACTTTCATGGTAATTGTTTGTATGAACTCTCCACTGTGGTACTTAGATATTATGAAGGTCGCATCAATTTACAGTTGAATTGGCTAGATGTAACCGTAAGTTATTTGCTAATAGTGTCTTCTATTGCACTTCTTGCTTGTGTAACTCCATGCTTTCCAGACTACTTTTTATCAAAAGTTTGGATGCAATGTCAATCGTTATTTTCATTAAACTTCTTCTTTTTTTCTCGCACCATAATAATGTTTTACTTCTTTTTTTTCTTATTCTTTTACACTCAGTGATACCTTGTGTCTTAGTGGCTTCACTGCCTTGCATGGGGTGAAATGATTAAAAAGTTTATTAATAGCCATTAAATAAAATGCAAATATAAACTGCATGTTCCATTTATAATTTCTGGCTTTAAATAACTTAAATAGTAGGATTTGTATCTGGAAAACAAACAGAGTTATTTTCAAAAAGAACTGTTAATACAACAATATTCACTCGCAAAATGAATTATTGTTAAAATACAAAACATGCCTCGACTTTAAATAACCCACAATCGGTTGATAAACCGTAAATAATAAATTAATCAACACTTGCCGCTGGGATCAAAATATATCATTTGTTCCATTCTTCCCTAACCAAGAATACAGTCCTCATCTCAATAAATGGGGGGGGAATACCAACACCAACCTGACAGTGGTTGCGAGGACAAGACGATTTATGACATTTTTAAATGCTTGAATCTTTTTTACGGTTTATCTACCTTTTTTTTAAATCCGAAAAATATTTTTGGATTGTAAGAAATTTTTGAAGACAATAATGATTTTCTGAATCAAGTCCTACTATTTAACCCATAGTTGGGAGGAGAAGAGACGGATTCATGTCTTCCCCAAGGGTATTTTCATATAAGTGAATTTAACGACCCGACTAGAATTTGAACTCGTCTCTTCGATTTCTCATTCCGAGCCGTCATCTACTGCACCACCTGCACATCCGGTCAAACACAAAAAATATCATTTTTACCATAAAAAACATGGTTCGGCCTTAAATAATCTGCAAAGGGTTGATAATCCGTAAAAGAGACAATCAGTCAAACCTGCACACCCAAGCTTACAGTACCTGATATTCCCAAGCGATCACCCATCTTGGTACTGCCTAGGTTCCAGTATTTCAATGTGGTATGGCTGTGGGCCGATTTTTTACCTCAGCACGTATGGGCACTCCATGTTAAACTGACCTTGTGCCACTCTCACCTCCGAGACGGGATAGGTAAATACCAACAATGGATACTCTACTGTAGACAACCAACTATCACCTGCTATCATATTCAATTTTTTCCTTTAAGTTAGCTGCCGGATTTTATCCACCGAACACATCCCCAACTAATAGAGACCTGCAGGGGCTCACCATGATCCCAACTCGAGTAGGTTTAGACAGCTGGGGTAGACAGAGACAGGAGTTTATTTTGCGCCCATTCTTGTTGACCTAAGTGTTGTATCCTGGCAACGAAAACTTTGACGCGAGTGGAATTATCCAGAAACGGGGTCCACCTTGGAATTGGTTAAGAGTTAAGAGAAATTGTAATCTTGGGAATTCATTGGCTGTCTTGTGCGGCATCTTTCGTTTTGCGTTATTAGCATTTTTTAATCTTTTTACCAAAGTTTATCTTTGTTTTGTTTTTCTCTGACTTTCTCTTCCCTTTTCTGTTGAATTTTTCTTCAATTCTTTCAATTTCATTCTGTCTGTTTATCTATCTATCTATCTATCTATCTATCTATCTATCTATCTATCTATCTATCTATCTATCCCAGTCTGTTCATATCTATCTATCTATCTATCTCAGTCTACTTATATCCATCTATCTATTTATCTATCTACCTAACTATCTATCTCAGTCTGCTCATTATCTATCTATTTATCTCAGTCTGCTCATATCTATCTATCTATCTATCTATCTATCTATCTATCTATCTATCTATCTATCTATCTCAGTCAATGGGTCAATTTTTCGTGGGTCGTACATGTTCCAGATAAGCCTTAATTCGTGATATCTAATTTTATGTCTGGACGACCCCCCACCCCCGGCCATCAAGTCTGGGATTACGCTAATCTTTCTAAGAGATGTAAACTCAAATGAATAAATAAATACGTGAATGGAATCTCTGCCCCAGGGATCTTGTTGATATCGCCCCATCTTCATGGGTCATGCCAAATAAACATTTAGTTTAAAGGGTGGAGACGGCAATGCGCACAACACAACCATATTGGAAGCTCATCGCGCAGGCCTCAAGGCTTTCCACTTATAAAATCCGACGTAAATTTGAATAAGGCGAAAATGACAGTTTCAAGAACAACTAATATATATATAGATCTGTGGCTATACTTTTGACGATAGGGTATCCAATGCTGATCTTCTTGCAACATTGGTGAAACTGTGACTTTCTTGATGCAGTTACATCTTCGCTGGGCTGGTCATGTTGCGAGGATGAGTGACGACAGAATACCTAAGGGTCCCCATGTATATCCAGTTTGACAGTGGACAAAGGACTGTTGGACAGCCGAGAGACTCAGGTATAAAGAAAAGTTAAAGAGTAACCTCTCAATTGTCAATGTGCCTCATACTAACTTCGAGCGAGTTGCCCTGGAGAGAAATAGCTGGAGGTATTTGTGCCAGAGTTGTATCAGGAATTTCGAAATCAGTCGTATTGACTAGTTAAGTGACAAAAGACAACAGCAAAAATCGTCAACAAATATTCCTGTGGCTATGTCAGGAGATGCTTGCTGTTGCACAATATGTGGGCTTGTATGCAGGTCACTAACGGGACTGAAGTGTCACATAGGACACAAACACAAAAACTACATGAGATTGCCGGATCCTCACACACACACACACACACACACACACACACACACATATATATATATATATATATATATATATATATATATATATATATATATGTATATGTATAAGAAATGGACACGCTACAGCCCCTTGTCTGAATGATTTAATTTCTCTGTATCCTTGGAAACAGGGAATTATGAATTTTACGTATGCGTTTAAAACTCACTAAATTTAAAAATAAGTTATTCCAATATTCGCTTGAAGATTAAACGGAACAAATGCTTTTAATTTAATTACAAAATTAAATTTGAAGTTTTTCACTTCCATTTTTGCAACATGGTTATTACAGTGTAGAAAAAAAACATATTTTAAATCAGTTAATATATATATATATATATATATATATATATATATATATATATATATATATATATATGACGCTTACGCGCAAATACTCTTGACATGTTTATGAATAAATTTAAACCCATCAGTTCGGAGCTAAATAGTAAGATTTTTATCTGGAAAAATCATTGTTATTCTCAAAATAATTTACTGAATTGTTCTTACAATCCAAAATATGCTTTGGCTTTAAGTAAACCACAAATCAACCATATATATTATTATTTAATCAAACATGTATGAATATATGAATATATATATTTGTGTGTGTGTGTGTGTGTGTGTGTGTGTGTGTGTGTGTGTGTGTGTGTGTGTGTGTGTGTGTTTCATTAAGACGGATCAACGTCAGCAGTAAATAAATCAATGTTATTGGTGAAAATTTACTTATTTCTTTATTGGATCATGTTATTTAAGTCATGGCAATCATGTGTGATCCGATCCGATATATATGTGTGTGTTTGTGTTTGTGTCTATATATATATATATATATATATATATATATATATATATATATATATGGGTGACTTTGAAACATTTTACTAAACAGGGTTATTAGTCGAACGTAAACCATTTCGGCACCCACATCTAGTTACATATATAGTGCCTATATAGGTACGTAGATAGTCCCTCGAAAGGTACGTAGTCTATGGCCTTATGATGTGTAAGGTATTTACTTTACAGAAAATAAATCATAATCCCCTTCTTTTCCATTGAAACTGCGGATCTAAATTTAGCTCGCTGTCCAGCTGTGAATACACCCTTGCCTACGGGAAAAAGATTTTGGAAATTGTGACTTGGCTACCTCCATCTTTGCCATTGAATTGGAAAGGAGAGTTTGAAGAGAATACACAAAGTGTAAGAGTGATCTTTTTCAGTGCTTCAAGAATGCTTGGGAAGATCTGCCAATGACTTATTTTCAAAACCTGTTGAAAAGAATGCAAAAATTTGTAAATCAGTAATTAAGACAGGTGGTGATTTTTTTTAACGAAAACAAAATTTGATGCTGCTATAATTTTTATAGTTAAGTACTTAATAATTTTGTCAAAATAAAAACAAATACACTCTGTTTACTGAAATTTTATCTTTTACTTTAGAAAATACTAAAATAGTTTAAGGTGTTTTTTTTTTGTTTTTTTTAATTAAGGATGACCCCAAAATTTTTGCCTGTAGTATATATACCGGGTGTAACAGCAAAATTGTCCAAATCGTGTAACAACAAAATTACCTAATTGTTAGATTGAATTTTTAACCATTATATTTTAGAAATGATTAAAGATATCTTACTGGAAGTCTCCGATGATTATGTAACACTATTGGCTGTACTTTGAACAATAATAATGTATTTAGCTCTAAGTAGAAACGATGATACTTCGTACTGTTTTGAACCCCTGATCTAGTTTTACTCTTTACTGTTCCCTCTTTTTAAAACTTTTTCACTGTTCTCTTAATGGTTCCTGGACTTTAAAGATGGAAGCCAGTGGATGTATGTTGGTACCATTACTGAAGGCCTGAATGATCTTTTTCGTTTAACCAATGATCACTTGGAAAAATATAGTGGGGCTGACACAAAAGGATTTTAACCTGTTCTCTTTCTAGCTGAATAACTCAAAGGGTTTTCTTTTCATATATATATATATATATATATATATATATATATGCATGTTTCATTAAAAACGACAGACAAGGTACTACGGTTAAGCTTTTTATTTAATTTTTCTTGTGTTCTAACAAGAGTTTTCTTTTCTGGACAAAGGGTGTGTAAGAACTGTCCAAATGTTTTATATTTCCGAGCACTTTCGGCTATACCTTTAGCCATTATCAAGGATGATTTGATTTTTCAGCTTAATTGAATGTGTGCGTTCTGTGTATGTCTTAGTGTGTGGTAGGGATGTTTTTAATTTCCGAATACGGTTAGCACATTGTGGCCTTGTTCGTAGTTAATATTGTTAAGAGTTGGCTTTTTCTTTTTTATTATTAAAGCTTCCATTATTTTTAGTCTTTTTTGTACCTTGTCTGTCGTTTTCAATGAAACATGTATAAACGAAGGATTGCTGACTAAATATACAACTATCATATATATATATATATATATATATATATATATATAGTTGAGTTTGCAATTTGACTGCAGTGATAAAATATCTTGAGTATTTTATTTATACTGGAAGGTCTCCAGAAAATTTCCCTGCAATTCGTGCAAGTGTCGAAAAATAAAAACAATAGGCTTACACTTCCCTTGACCTGCAGGTGGTAATGACTTTGTTTGTAAAAACAATTAGACAACATTGTTCGACATTTCTTGCAATAGTTTCAAAGTGTGTGGGTTTTGTATTTTTAGCTTCGTTGAAAGAGAGAAACAACTGTCTTTCGACACTACTGCACACGCTGCATTCGCAAGCGACCAAAGTTAGTGTAAACAAACACAGAGAGGTGTAGATATAGAAATGCCATCAGCTATATTCCTTGCATTTGTGCTTTAAAATTTGTTATGCTAGCGGAACACAGGCTTAGGGGTAAACATATCTTAAGCCGCCTGTTCCATTCCAACATCAATATTTAATGAAAACTGCAACACGAATATATGCTTGAATTTTTATGCGCACACACTTACACACACACACGCAGACACACATAGATAGGTAGATAGATAGATAGATAGATAGATAGATAGATAGATAGATAGATAGATCAGTCAGCCAAGTGCCATACGTGATGCACTTTTGATCCATGAATAACTAGACAAAAGATCTTCCCGCAGTAGGTTGGAATTTCTTTCTGCGGTAGACTGGTTGCTAAAGACCCAGTCTGCCCTGCTATTCAACCCACAGTTGAGAGAGAAGAGATGGATTTATGCCTTTTCCAAGGATCTGACAGATAGATAGATAGATAGATAGATAGATAGATATGAGCGGAATGAAATGAATAGATAGATAGATAGATAGATAGATAGATAGATAGATAGATAGATAGATAGATAGATTGAAATAAAAAATTTTAGTAAACTTATATTGACTATTCCTTCAGATTATCATTCAACTTTACTAACGATCCGCTTAGGTGAAACCTTGGTAGGTTTGTCTGGCTCTCTAGGTTTAACTATATATATATATATATATATATATATATATATATATATATATATATAGTTGCAGCCAAAATGTTCAGAACGGCATTGTTTTCGTCAGAAAAGTCGGTATAACTTTTTATCAAAGTTGTTTGTTATTCTATAACTTTCACAGACAATAAATACGATGTTAATTGTTATTGTCTGAGATTTTGGTGTAATTTGAGAGGATAATACAAAACTTATGGATGATTTAGTGATTTACTGCAAAATCCATTTAGTTACAGGGGAAGTGTCTGGTAATGAATGTCAAATTACTGTTTTTAAACTACAAATTTCCCATTATTTCTCTCGAACGCTCATAGCTGCTCGATACGTAACTTAACGTAAAGAAATTACATCATATCATCATCAAGCAACTCGGTGGATATATTTGCTAAGGAAGGAAACTGTGCAAACTTCCGTCACCCAAGTTTCAACTAGAACAGAAAATGAGAACCACGGCAAGCAAGGTAATTAAGATCAATTGGTAGGAAGCAAACTATATATATATATATATATATATATATATATATATATATATATATATCAATAAAGGTGCAATCAATTTACAAATTCATGAATTATTCATACAAAAAACAAATACAAAGGTTAATGATTTAATTGGCGAGAAATCCATCGTCGCGAACAATTCAAATAATATACAAAACCCCCGAACCTGTTTATGAATGAAAAGATCCTTGTTTCTATAAATTCCTGTTGCATGAGTTCTTATTATTTTTACAAGCTTTCGTCTGTTCCTACAGACATCCTCAGGTATGGAATAGATTTTGTTCTTGTTTTTTTCTCTCAGTAATAACAGGACAACGAAAATATATGTACTGTTGTAATCCGAAAAATGCTATTAGAAATGAGTTATTGTTTTTGGAGCGTGCTGTCGCAACGCTAAGTTTGAATTTAAATTTTACAATTGTGCGTTCTTATACAAATATGGTGATAAGCGAATTCTTTTTTTTACTGGTAAATTTTCTGTCAAAGTGGCATGAACTTTATTATTCAATAATTACAGTAATGTCGCACTTATTATCCAAAAGTTGCATTTGGATCAGTTCTTTTAATTTCAATAAAAGTGCAATTAATTTACAAATTCATGAATTATTCACACAAAAAACAAATACAAAAGTTAATGATTTGTTTTTTTGAATAATTATGAAATATATATATATATATATATATATATATATATATATATATATATATATATATATATATATTAGCTAGTTCCCAAACTGCATGAATTTGAACGTGCTGCTAGGTTGGTATCTCAGTCCCACCCTTTCACTGTGGAAACGGTTAAATGTAGACGTCTCTTCTACTCCAATAGCTTCATATCTCTCACTTCCCGTCTGCGGAACTCCCTTCCTCTTACTTGCTTCCCTGATAGCTATAATCTCCAAATATTCAAATGCAATGCCAATCGATATCTCCAGATGCCTTGATCTATTCCCCGTCCTTCTCTTCATCCTTTCCTCTATCACTCCTCTACTCTTGCTCCCTCACTCTGTAACCCCTTGCGTGCTAGTGGCACTCCCGCCTTGCTTGCAGTGAAAAGTTAAATATATATATATGTGTGTGTGTGTGTGTGTGTGTGTGTGTGTGTGTGTGTGTGTGTGTGTATTATTATACTAATAGTAAAAACCTCGGAATGCACAACTTGCAAGTATATCAAAACAAATTGTTAAATAAATTTTGTAAACAAGTATATCAAAACAATTTTCTCCTATCTTCTTCTGTCACGTGGTTTTATGCTAATTAATTTTTAGTGGTTTTACCAATAAAAATTGTTTCATGTCATTACCTCTTTAGCCAGATTACCCTGAAGATCCGTTTAGGTGAAACCTAGGTAGGTTGTTCCTGGCTCTTTAGAATTTATTTTATATATATATATATATATATATATATATATATATAAAGAAAATTTGGAAAAAACAAACAAAAAATCCTTAAATGCAATTATGTTGTTTAAAATGAATGAAATGTCGACGTCTGACGTTTCGGTTTAATAAACCTTCTTCAGGACAATATTCATTAAAATACAATTCAGTTCAATTTGACAAAGACGATGGACATAAAAAAAAAACAAGTCTTATCCAAAATAGATAACTGAAAATTTTAAAAATGATCAGCTTTCCGTTTAAGCAAACCGAAACGTCAGACGTCGACATTTCATTCATTTTAAACAACATAATTGCATTTAAGGATTTTTGTTTGTTTTTTCCAAATTTTTCTTCATTCTGTCGAATCTATATCCATTTACATTTGCATACATATATATATATATATATATATATATATATATATATATATATATATATATATATATATATATATATATATAGAAAATAGGAAGAAACTAGGAAGGTTGGTTAAATAAGCCCAAATTAGTAGTTTAAATACCTTACCTAAAAGATAACCCTTTATGAAGTCGTCAAAAACAAACGCCACGAAAGTTTTTTCTTTTTATAAGCACAATTCCTTTCATAATAAAATAAAATAAAATAAATAAATAAATCTCCATAGACAAGCCAACTTGACGAAAGCTTAATACATCTTCGTTTCTTTTTTAACACCCCCACCTTCCCCGACTTGACACCTTGAAAGTATCTCTATACCGCCACTCATCATTAACACCCTACACTCGCCTACCCATTTTAGACAATTCGCCCTAACTGTTACCATGGTGATTTTGATTTCAACTTTTAGAACAAGTAAATTTCAGATATACGTTATTCCAACAAAAAACTCGCTTGAAGATGGAACGGAGCCCTTTTAATTTCAACTCAATTTAATTTAAAGGATTATATTGAAGTTTTCGGCTCTTGTTTTGAAACATGAGACCTCTTATGTAGCGATTTGGAATCATATTTTAAATAAATAATTATATATATATATATATATATATATATATATATATATATAAATGCATGCGTGTGTGTGTATTGAAATAACCGTCTTTAAAACAAGTTTCATTAAAGATGACTGACAATGTCCTTCTGTTAAGTTACAGCATGATCTTATCAAGACAGTTGATTCTACATCTCTCAGAGCAGAGCCCAATAATCGCCCATTTATAAAAGCACGAAAATGTACGAACCTCCGTACAAAACATACTTGTCGAGAACACAAATTTGATACTCAACTCCAACTGTAAAAGTCGTCTAGAAATAATTGAAACATTAATCATAAAAAGAAATTTAAAAAAAAAAAAAAACAACCCTTCATTCAACTCTACACATGACCCTCATCAACCCGTGACATTCAAAAAGGGGATTAAGTGACTAGAACTTAAGGTACGAATAATGTTTGACTTACTTCTTAATTCGGTAATCCGGTCAAACGATCTGCGATGTCAAAGCCGTTCATTAAGAAAATCTTCATACAAGCTTTGATTTTTCGAACTGTTCTTTCTCCATACATCCGATAACCCTGAAAAAAATTACATTTTCTTTAATCCATTTTTCTTTGCCCTTAATCCGCAACCAACAGCGATCATCTGGTCATTTATTACACACAGCATGACCATGCAAACCTTTGATATTTGTTGGAGATACTTATAATACTCCTACCTTCGTAATGTATTAACGAAATATATATATATATATATATATATATATATATATATATATATATATATATATATATATATATATATGATACACTAATTTGATTTCTACATTGATTATCGTACATTTACCTATATTTATCCACTTGATTATATATATATATATATATATATATATAGTATATATTTGGGAGGCATATTTTAATTCAGACTGATTTGGTTAAATAATTTAGAGATATGTCGATTAGTTGATATATATATATATATATATATATATATATATATATATATATATATATATATATATATATATATATATATATATATATATATATATATATATATATACAGAAATATAGTTTTTAAAGTGTGCTATATTTATGGGATAAAGTGTTAAATAGAGATAGGGCGTATGCAAATATAAATATAAAAGTGAACATTGAAGTCAACATTCAGAGGCGACAAGTTGTTTCATGGTGGACGCATTCGTCAGGACGCCTGACGTTTGCGTCTAGCATGAAAGAGCCTCTGCGTGTTGACTTCAATGTTCATATATATATATATATATATATATATAAAAGTGAACACTGAAGTCAACATATATATATATATATATATATATATATATATATATATATATATATATATTTCTAAGAGGATAGAATCCAGGTAGAGCTCAATATCCAGGGCTGAGCAAGAATATAATATAAAAGTCTCAAACAATATTATTCTGATCAAAGATTAATAGTCTGAAGAATTAGATCGTGATTACGATTCCAATACAATAAATTATAACCATGGAATATTAGTCTTTGAGCATGTTTATATATATATATATATATATATATATATATATATATATATATATATATATATATAACATTTCAGCAACGTCAATACCTACACACTATTTTTAATACCAGTTATGAATTATACAAACCCGTCGGAACGAACACAATTATTTAGACAATTTCTACACACATATAATAAATATCCTATTATCATACAACAGAAATGCATTAAAAAACTCAATTTTAATACATTTTTTTTACAGTAACCAATATCCGGGGCCACTCGAGGTAGAGGATTACTTTAAGGGTTAGTTTATATGGATAAGATGGGAAGATAACGGTTAACTCAAGACTTGAACAGGTTAAGATTGTAGAAACGTGGAAAACATCGTGGAAACATCTCCTTGGGAGTCTGTTTCACAGAGCAGTGGTTCACGAGAAGCAGTTCGAGTGGAACTTCTAGCCGATGAAATACGGTGGGAATTTGAATGGTTTGCTGGAATATAAGATGCATGGTGGGTCCTGGCAGTAAAGGTTAGACTTGGCGGAACCTAGGAATGTAGTTCGTCCGAGCCCTTTCCATGATCGAACACTGAGAAGCACGTCACATCCCGCCTGTGAGAGAGAGGTTGGAGAGTGGAAAATAATTCTTGCCCAACTAATGCTAGGAGACGCTTGAAAAGTGAGGACTGAGCAACTCTAAAATAAATATATATATATATATATATATATATATATATATATATATATATATATAATATTAGTGGTAAATATACACATACATATTCAATCATATATCTAAAATATCTAAATATATATACACATATATATATATATATATATATATATATATGAAAGTGAACATAGAAGTCAACACTTAAAGGCGACAGTCTGTTTCATGCTATATGCAATCGTCAGGCCTCTCAGTGTTGACTTCTATGTTCACTTTTATATTTACACACGTTCTATCTCTGATATTGAGCACTTTATCCCATAAATATAGAACATCTTAAAACTATATTTCTTCATAGATAGATAGATAGATAGATAAATCCAAGTACAGGATTGGTGTATAGGGAATAAATTCCAATAACCAACAATTGCTATTCTTAAAAGAGTGCTCAATACAGAGTAGAGCAAATATAATTATTTATTCTAAAATTATAATATAAATATGTTATAAAATCACTACAAAAATAGCCATATTGTTCAGTGGATATTAACGTTTATTCCAACTTAACTTCAATAAAAACAAAATAAATAGAATAACATATGTATTTTTTTCTGTTTTCCTCAGCAATTTTATAATTTTAAACTTAATAGAGATTAAATTTAAATTTTGAAATGGGTAATTTTTAATTTTTAATTTCAAATTTCATAGTATAATTTAATATTTATTAATTAGAATAAATTCTATTTTAGTCTAAGCCCAACATTAAGACATTAAATAATTATTATAATCTTAGTTCGTTGTCAAGTTTTTTGCATTCTCGTATCCTTGTATTTTGGTTGGTCATTCCAGCTTATGTAAGAGCGTTTCCCCTTGCGAGGTGTGGTTAATTGATTTGAACCTTTTTAAAACCCTTTATTCTACATTCAACATCATCACTTGATAAGACACCAGAGGTGTTGAAACAAAATGGTTATTTTTGTAGTCATTTTATAACAAATTTATGTTATAATTTTCGAATAAATAAATTATATATATATATATATATATATATATATATATATATATATATATAGCTGGCCACTCGTATTCGAGTATACCTATCTACTAGGGCAGCTAGCCAATACCTATTGGAGACGCCCGCTCACTCAGGCATATTTGTGTTTGTTCAACACCCACAGAGTCCACCTGTAGTTTATACTGCAACTATTCTGAGCAGACCTTAGTTACAGTTTCTGGGAGAAAGAGAGTTACCTAGCGTGATCAACAATCTGAACAAAGCCAGCACACTCAAACCCTCGGTCACGATGACTTGTGACTTCGTGCTAGGACAGCTGGCGACGGACCCCAAGATTTCCGTCTACCCAATGTTGATCAGTTTTAATATTTGATATTGCTAGGATACCCCTGGATTATATACCAATTGATCTATTACCTGTAATATATATATATATATATATATATATATATATATATATATATATATATATATATATATGTGTGTGTGAAAATATATAGAAAATAGGAAAGAACTGGTTAGGTAAATAATCCAAAGTTCTTTAGTATTTTTGTTATTATTTTTTTTAAATAGTGCTCGATACAAAAGTAGAGCATAAATATAATTATTTATTTAAAAATATGATTCCAACACGCTAAATAAGAGGTCTCATGTTTCAAAACAAGAGTCTACAACTTCAGTATAATTATTTGAATTAAATTGAATTCAAGTAAGCTCTGTTCCATCTTCAAGCGAAATTTTTTTGGGGAACAACTTATTTCTGAAATTTACATGTTTTAATAGCATATTCATAATTGAAATCAAAATTTCCATGGTAACAGCCAGGCCGATTGTTTAAATAGGGAGGTGTGTTGGGTGTTAATAATATGTATCAGTATAGAGTTACATTCATAGATGTCAAGTCAGGGTAAGGTAGGGGTGTCTAAATTTAAAACGGAAGATGTTTTCGCCCAGTCTGGTTTACGTGTCTATGGATATTTTTTTATTTTTTTTATTTTATTTCTTTATAAAAGGGTTTTGTGTATATAAAAACTGCCGTAACATTTGTATTTTGACTACTATTTTTGTAGGGTATTCAAACTATTTATTAGGGCTATGTATTATAAAAATTATATTATTGTATGCTTGTTTTTAAGCTAATTATTCATTACAAAAATTTGATGATGTCGGAAAAAACCGTTAACTCATGTCTATTGTTTAATAGATTTTTATTATTTAGAAACTTAATAATGTGCAGTTCCTCATGGAAGCATAAAGGGCATGGGTCATCCCAAATTTTACAAGTTCTAGTCCTGTTTATGATTTTCCATTTTACTTCAGGTGTCCTATTTATTTCCTTCAAATGCCAATATATATATATATATATATATATATATATATATATATATATATATATATGCTTCTGCGCGCGCGCGCGTGTGTGTGTGTGTGTGTGTGTGTGTGCAAATTTAGCAAATGTAGAAATTGGTTTGTTACTAACCAGTCTGCAGGTCCTTTACGCCCTGTCAGCAAAATATTGCATCACTCCCATGCTACAATACAGATTTTTTTCTTAATCATTTTAGCCTAAGAAAGGTAATAATGCCACTAAGACACAAGGGGCTACTGGGAGTGAAAGAGAACGAGAAAACATTAGAAGGAACCGGAAACCCAATCCTAAACAGGAAACACGGGACAAAACGCTACCCTATGGAAGAAATTAAAAAAAACACGACCAGACAACTGACGGCAATCCCGAACAAGAACTTTTGCAGGATGTTAGAAAAATGCAAAGGATCCTAGTATAAGCGTGTTCAAAGGGGAGTACTTTGATGGGGTCTAAACTTCCATTGCCTTAGTTGGGCTACTTTTTTTCTGAATATATATATATATATATATATATATATATATATATATATATATATATATATATATATATAATGCATGCATATTTTTTGGCATCGTCACTTATCTTCTTTGCTGTTTCTACATATTTACATATTTCATTCTGCTCTTGCCAAAACAATCTTTATTTCTTGCCCGGTGGGGCAAACGAAGAAAAGAGAAGGCAGACTTTGGAAGACGGTGTCAGTCTGACACAGCTTGTTTCGCCTACGCGAATTCTTCTGATATCATTTTTGACAGGTAGATGATGCGGTTTATCACCGAAATGTTTCTGTGGACATAAAGCATTTTTCCTGCAGCACACATTCGCATACGCAGATATGAATAAACAAATATGTACGCAAATTCGCATACATTCATATCTACAAATATTTATCGCCATAGATAGATAGATAGATAGATAGATAGATAGATAGATAGATAGATAGAGACTGAGATGCTCAGACTGAGATAGATAGATAGATAGATAGATAGATAGATAGATAGATAGATATGCATAGAATGATATAGATAGAGAGAGAGAGAGATGCTCACACTGAGATAGATAGATAGATAGATAGATAGATAGATAGATAGATAGATAGATAGATAGATAGATATGCATAGAATGAGATAGAGAGAGAGAGATGCTCAGACTGAGATAGATAGATAGATAGATATGCATAGAATGATATAGATAGATAGATAGAGAGAGAGAGAGAGAGAGAGAGAGAGAGAGAGATGGAGGGATAGAGAGAGATGCTCAGACTGAGATAGATAGATAGATAGATAGATAGACATGCATAGAATGAGATAGGTAGATTGATAGATAGATAGAGATAGAGAGAGAGAGATGCTCAGACTGAGATAGATAGATAGATAGATAGATAGATAGATAGATAGATAGATAGATAGATAGATAGATATGGTAATGGTGTTATAAACCGATTCCTTTTAAGGAGACATTCGGAATTCAACGACCGATATACTTTTTTTTTAATTGTCTTTTAAAACAATTTTTCAAGACAACTGGTTTCTCAAATCCAGTAACTCTTTTCACTCTTTCGATTATTGATGGAGGCTTCCTTCCTAAATTTTTGTTTCAATTAAAATCTTGATTATGACATTATTTCTCTTTAAGTTACATGTCTTATCCAATTACATAATTAGATTTCTTCCCCGTTCTTCTATTGCTTTCACTGTCCTGTGAGTGTTATATTATCCAGGCTCTCCTTCATTATGTGTCTCAGAAATTTCTGCCGTTTGTTTCAGATTGCAATCATCTGTTTCTTTATAGTGTCTATACCCGCAAAACTTCCTTATTGATCACATTTTCTTCCCATGGTATTTTCAGCATAGGCCTGTAGAAATAAATTTCTTTGGTGCTTCAAGTTTCTTCTTCAACTTGGCCAGCATTAACTGCCATATTGGAGATTAGATATTATATAGCAATTCTGCACTCTTTTCTTTGTTTCTAACAATATTTTCCTATCTCTTTATACCTTGCTTGGTTTTTAGTAGACATCGTTCGCTTTTCCTATGCATCTTCGGATTTCTCTGTCACATTGTTCGTCGTGTGTTATTACACTACCCAGATAGTTAAGTGCATGTAGCTGGTTGATGTTAACATTCTCAATACGTAGCTAACATCTTGTGTTATTTCTTTTGTCGATAACCATGCTGTCTAACAGTTAATAGTTAGTCCTTTCTTCTCGCTTTCCATTACAACCTTATCGAAGACTTCTTTCAGTTTTCATTCTGAATCTTCCCTCTGTTTATTCCCGCCGATAATATAACTTGATCCATTAATAGGAGCAAATAGGTTGACTTATCGTCCTGTTCACACACCTCCCAGGTCTTTTCAACATGAGTAGAGGTTTAGCCTTTGTTTCCTGTTTAGCATTGGGTTTCTGGTTCCCTCTAAAGTCTTCAGATTTATTTTTCTTTCCCAGTAGCTCATCGCGTCTTAGTGGCATTATTGCTTTGCTTGGGGTGAATTGATTAAAAAAAAATATAAATAAAACGTCTCAGCTTAAAAGGGCGTGTGTTAATGAGGCTCACTCCTCGTGATAATGACGAGATTAACCGTTTCCTTATAAGGAAACATTTGGCATTCGTTGACTAAATACTTATTACTTTATAGCTAAGAAAATGGCGAATTACCTCGTCAAACCAAGCGACAGCGTGTCGCGTGTATCCTACGACGGAAAATGTGTCGAAAAAGAAAATTACTTGCCAAAATAGGGGCACGTATTCCGCATGACATGCTGAAGACGGAATATTTAAATTAGAAACAAGTCAGTCGCAGGAGTCGCCATAAAAGTATTTTGATATGCTAAAATTGAGCGTCCTCTCCCAGTTGTCGACGAATGGAAAAATGCTCGGTCGATAAATGCAGTTGGTGTTCTCGAATCGAGAGAGAGGAATAAAATTCGTGTATTTTGGCTACCACGTTCGTCGGAGAGTGTGTTATTTTTCTGACTGGTTACGTGCATTGGGATTTGTGAGATAGTACCTGCGAATCGAGTTTTCGGCATTTCTTTCTGCCCCCGATATTCTAGTCTGAACTTACAGTGATTTGTTCTCTGCGTTTTGGAAGTAATCTGCGACAAATATTTCCTTTGCAATCTCAGAACGCTTACCTACTTTCAGTTGATTTTTTTTGTCTTTTAAAACAGTTCATTCAGGAAAATAGATTTATCAAGTCCACTAACTTTTATAGCTCTTTCTAGTAATGATAGGTGTTTCCTTGCTAGCCTTTTATTTAAAGAAGTGTGGCGTGTCAACATCTTGATAATATCATTATTTTCTCTTCGGGTTACCTATTTTAGCTGGTGATACTGTTGAATGTCTTCATGTTCTTTGTGATAGTGTAGCACCTGTTCGCAAGGTTCTTATTCGTATAAATATGGTTGGCTGGAGTCCAAATTCTTTAATCTAGTAAGTCGACAATTGTTTCGTTGATATTTTTTTATGCTTTTCAAATTCAAGCCATATAACTTTATAAAAAAAACCTGTAATTGATAGCGCCAGTGAATCCAAATCTGTAGAAATGGATACTATTATTCTTCCTATTGTAATGGTAATGTTGTAAATAGACTTTGCGCTTTCTGTTATTTTATAAAGTTCTTTGTTCATGATTCTGTAGCGGCAGTCTACGAGATCCGACGAAGAACAGTACCCTTCAAGATCCAAAAGATTAATTTGGTTGAATCCAGTTTTAAATTCGTCCTGGGTATGACGTTAAACTACATCCGACAGCAATGTCTCTGATCGGCAGGTTTTCAGGTGCGTGGAACCACCTCTTAATTGCTGTTACTCCCTGATCCACACTGAGCGGAGTGGTAGCACCTGTTTGGGTCCCAGTTACGGGAAAGTTGTTGGCCCCTAAGCTGGGGTCAGTGCACTAAGAATGTGTAAAAGTGGATTTTTATAGTGAAAAATATTAGCGGATGCTGATATTTTAAAAATATATATATATATATATATATATATATATATATATATATATATATATATATAGATAGATAGATAGATAGAGAGAGAGAGAAGAGAGAGACATTTTTTATGTTTATACATTCTTTTATAGATACAAATATTTAAGTAAACGCTCTGTAAAAAAAATACGTAAAAAATCTCTTAAAAAAATAATTGTCGGACTTTGTTCATTTCATAATATATATATATATATATATATATATATATATATATATATATATATATATATATATATATATATATATGATGGACTCTCCTGTCGGTTTCGACGTATGAGGTTCCAAACAACTTTGTTTATTTAACCCGCTAGTGATTTGCAAAGTTCACAGATTGTGCAAGAGTGTGGATTCTTGGAGTATATGGCTGGAACAGCAGCAGATATTTTATTCCTTTCCCTAGTTTGACGAAGCTTGACAATGTTTGATGCTGCCTTGTTCTTGATGCCATTGTATAAATCTCTCATCTACGGAACCCTCATCAACGGGCTTCGGATGTAACGGACAAAATCTGTAGGCAAAATAAAAAAAAGCAGCACAGGCATAAAACTTCCAAATCGTCAGCGATGTATTTCAAAATTTGCCGTCTTAGCGCAACGAGTCGTATTAGTTCTCAAAGTGACCGCTTGGAGGCGGTGGCGGCCCTTTCAGTTGTAAACAAAGAAGGAAAGTACGATACATTAGCGTCTGCGTGAGAAAGCAGATGTGAGGAATCTCTTATTTTTGTTATTTTGATGAATATATCTATTTTAAGTATATATTTATTTATGCCATATATATATATATATATATATAATTACATGAATCATTCATACAAAAAACAAATATAGAGGTTAATGATTTAAATGGCGAGAATACATCTTCGCAAACAATTTCAATAAGGTACACTAACCTTTAAATTTAAAATTTAAACTCAGTGTTGCGACCGCATGTTCCAAAATAATAACACATTTCTCATAGCATTTTTTCGGATTACATCTCTATTTTCGTTGTCCTCTTATTACCGAGAAGTAAAAAACAAGAACAAATCTATTTCCATACCTGAGGATGTCTGTAGGAACAGACGAAAGCTTGTAAAAACTAAAAAAGACCTTATGCAACTGGAATTTATAAACAGGGATCATATCATTCATATGCAGGTTCGGGCTTAGTGTACCTTATTGAAATTGTTTGCGAAGATGTATTCTCGCCATTTAAATCATTAACCTCTATATTTGTTTTTTGTATGAAAAATTCATCTTATTATAAATTGAAATGCACCTATAATCGAAATATATATATATATATATATATTTATAGTATTTACATTATGATCATTACTACCGGTACTTACTATAGTGATTTTTTAACTCAAAAATAACCCCTTCCCTTTTACGGACAATCGGATTTAACGGACCACTCATCCCCTATTAGTCCGTTGATGAGAGGTTTGTCTGTACACACACACACACACACATACACACACACACACACATATATATATATATATATATATATATATATATATATATATATATATATATATATATAGTTAGTTTATGAAAAACTAGGTAATCCGTATGGGTAAAACCCAAGGAGGATAAAATCCAGAGAGCTCAATGTAAATCCAGAGCAAATAATTTAAATAAAAACAGACCACTTTAAGGTTCCATGTAATAAATTATTTCACCACAGCCCTTTTAAAAGGACTGCGGATCATCAGACTTTACTTCCAAACAAAAAATGAAAAGAAATTTACACATTTTTGACTGGCCGTATTAAACATGTAAATTAACGAAGTGAGGAAGTTAGGGGTGAGAGAGAGAAGACATGAGTGAGTTAGATGTAATTTAAAATATCTATTCTTTTATACTTAAAATTACTTGTGGAGGTATTATATATCATATATAAATATAAATATAAAAGTGAACAGTGAAGTCAACACTCAGAGGCGACAGGCTGTTTCATGCTAGACGCAATCGCCAGGCCTACACAAGGACCTAAAAAAAAAAGTGAGAAGTTGATAATACTCATATGAAGAAGTTCAGCATAGTTTGATACCAGGCTGCAATATTAAATGAAATGAGAATCAACACTATTTACTTTATTCAGACTATCGTCCTCATCTTTGTTACCATATTCATTACAACGTTTCGGCCGTTGTACGCTCCGGCCTTCTTCAGGTGGTTGGAATGTCGAACTGAACCCCTTTATTTCGCTCACTGGGGTAGACTTGTTCTAGTTCCACGTGCCATGTCTAATACCCAGAAATTCATACACAGATGTCCTCGAGGACACATGGTACTGTGAATAAAGGCGTTAGTTAGATCCAGACACAGGACCCAAAGAGAGTGTGAGTTCAATACCTGGTTAAGGCAGTGGAGAACTTGGAGAGGGAATTAAGCAGAAGATAACTGATAACTGGCATCCATTAGACATGACACGTGGAACTAGAACAAGTCTACCCCAGTGAGCGAAATATAGGGTTCAGTTCG
This sequence comes from Acanthosepion pharaonis, assembly GCA_903632075.3. Taxonomy (NCBI): domain Eukaryota; kingdom Metazoa; phylum Mollusca; class Cephalopoda; order Sepiida; family Sepiidae; genus Acanthosepion; species Acanthosepion pharaonis. The sequence continues at coordinate 2,272,725 of CAHIKZ030003432.1, forward strand.
ACATTCCTGAAGAAGTCCGGAGCGTACAACTGAAGAAGGCCGGAGCGTACAGCGGCCGAAACGTTGTAATAAATATGGCGACAAAGATGAGGACAATAGACCAAATAATGTAAATAATGTACATAATACCTCATCTCAGAAATATAAACAAACTCTGAGTTTTGGAGACGTTAAAAATGACAGATCATCTCCCCCTCCCCCCTATTAACGACGGTCTTGATGTCGTTTTGCACATCGGGTGCCATTTTGACTTTGTCTGATTGATTAGTCTTACTATGAAATCAAGTCTATCCCAGTGAGCGAAATAAAGGGTTCAGTTCGAAATTCCAACCACCTGAAGAAGGCCGGAGCGTACAACGGCCGAAACGTTGTGATAAATATGGCGACAAAGATGAGGACAATAGTTCGAATAATGTAAATAGTGTACATAATACCTCATCTCAGAAATATAGACAGATTCTGAAAGGCCGAAACGTTGTAATAAATATGGTGACAAAGATGAGGACAATAGTCCGAATAATGTAAATAGTGTACATAATACTTCATCTCAGAAACATAAACAGATATCAAATTTGCTGCATTAGTCTGTAAAACTAATTAACTAATCAACACACTGATTAGGCCCAGGTCTACTGTGTTCCTTTTGCATAAAGTGTTTCAACGACACTGTCAAAACCGTTTCCTTTTTTGATTCTGTGAATTTAAAGTCTCAAGAGGAAAAAGTAGTGACTTAAATTCCTTTAATGTACAATTCCTAAACATGTGCTGTCAGCTGGTTCCACTATGTAAATAACGCTTTTGAAAGCACAATTTGCAAGGATTTATCTTAAAGCCATTCACTGATTGCAGTATGTGGGCAGCAGCTGGTATGTGAAAAACACTTCACACTTGTTGACAGCCGACTTTTAGAAGAAGCAATGGATATCCAATTTTTTTTTTTTTTTAGTTCGATCTCAGATAAAAATCAACATTCTTTACCAAATATTCCAAGTTGTAGGTACTAAAACTTACCAAAATAGAATTTAATGTCTGGAATTGGAATGAAAACAATGACGTCATATATCCTGATTCCACTATAAGAATCCGGAATGTGGAATTAATAAATGCTAAACACTTAAAATACCTCGATGTACTGAACAGTCATAAAACATTTAATATAGGAGATAAGGAAATTGAACGCAGAATAGTCTGTGCCAAGAGTAAGCTGCCAAAAAGAACAAAGCACTCGTGTCTTTCTTAAGTAGCCTTGTCAATTCTAGATTCTTATATGGATGTCATACATGGCATCCAACTCGTGCAGAAACATCTAACTTATCATTTTTCTGAAATCAATAATTAAAATTGGCTTGGTTTGGTTTATTTTGTTTAACGGCATACCAACCTCAGTGGGTTATTTAATAGCAACAAGATTTTTAGGATAGGTTCGTATAAATAGAATATATATATATTTTTTGTAAGAAATCAGTTTATTTTTCTTTTCTTCAAAAATGCATTGCTGGCAATATATATATATATATATATATATATATATATATATATATATATATATATATGAAGAAATATAGTCTTAAGATGTGCTATATTTATAGGATAAAGTGCTCAATATCTGAGATAGACGTGTGTAAATATAAAAGTGAACATAGAAGTCAGCACTTAGAGGCGACATGTGGCCTGACGATTGCATAAAACAGACTGTCGCCTCTAAGTGTGGATTCTATGTTTTTTATATATATATATATATATATATATATATATATATTAAGACATTTTTATGCTTAGACATTCTTTTTAAAGATACAAATATTTAAGTAACTGCTCTCTTTATAATAAACAGTATTAAACAACATTTACTGGCCTGAATGTCCGAGAAATTTTCACAGAAAATATTCGTCGGACTTTGTCCATTTATATATATATATATATATATATATATATATATATATATATATATATATATATATATATGTATAACTTCCCAAGAGGATAGAATCCAGGTAGAACTCTGATGTCTAGGACAGAGTAAGAATAAAGGGCCCAAACACTAATATTCCATAGTTATAATTTATTACACTGGAATCGTAATCACGATCCAATTCATCAGACCTGAAAATTTGTGATTACGATTCCAATGTAATAAATTATAACCATGGAATATTTGTGTTTGAGTCTTTTATATTATATATATATATATAAATGGTGGTACTCGTTTGGAAAAACCTCGGATAGCTTAATTTGCAGTAGAACAAATCGGTACCCGAGAAAAAATGCTGAATAAAAAAAGAAAGAACCAAGAACATTAAAACAAGGCGAAAACAATCGTCCAGTGTTCAAGCTCCAAGTCTAAAGAGAAAAAAAAACAAACGAGTAAAAAGACAACTACGTAAAGCTAAGATAATCCTAAAGTGCCAGGCAAACCTACCTAGGTTTTACCTAAACGGATTTTCAGGGTAAAGCTGGCTCCTTATATATATATATATATATATATATATATATATATATATATATGTATGTGTGTGTGTGTGTGTGTGTGTGTGTGTATTATACTTTTATGTTTCGATGAATATCATTGCATTTTTATCAGGCGGTGGTGGTAAATGAGAGTTATTACAATTTTGAATATTTACTTATATGCAATCTCTTTTCCCGCGAAAAAGGAATAAGAAAAAAGAAAAAGCAAGCAAGAAAGAAAGACGTAAAGTTTAGTCTAATGTAAAAAGTAAAAAGAAAGACACAAGATATAGTCAAAAAAGAGGAAAGAAAGACAAGATATAGACTTTTTCAAAAAAAGAAAAAAGAAGAGCGTGATGTAAAGAAAGACACAAGTTCGCTCTCCTATTGTACTGAGCCCTATTTTTAAATTAATGTTATGAACATTTGAATTTATAGTTTATTCGTCCTCATTTCATTTGGGTATATTTCTATCTATAAAAGGCAGGATGTGTGTGTGTGTGTGTGTGTGTGTGTGTGTGTGTGTGTGTGTGTGTGTGTGTGTAACGAATGCACGGCTGATTTGCACCAAAATGTACATGCACATGCTCCAAGTTAGCGGGAAGGCCAAGACCAACTTTGCATTTCCCAACTCCCATCGATAGTGGAAATAATCGATTTTTTTCATGCTTCTACGGCACTTTTTATGTAGTTTGCGGCCATTTTCTACTGGCCAGAGTGAGAGCCTATAGCTGGCTGCCACGAATAGGCAGGAAGATTCTATTGGCCAGCGTGAGAGCCAACAGGTGACTGACACGAATGTTGCTAGCATGCAAAAAAAATCGAAAACTGCATTCGTCACAAGTGGGAAAAATTTAAATCTGCATAGCACTTTACTCCAATTGGCTCATTTGCTTGCTTAAACTCAACGTTGATTCTGATTCCGCAGAACTGGGTTGGGTGTGAAAAAGTATTTATTGTTAAGATTCTTTTTTCATTCGGTTTATCCAGTAACGAGTCCTTTTTAAAGCTGATCGTTTTGTGTTCATTTTGTTTAGTTCTTTTTTCGTAACAGATTTAATGTTTAGTGTAGAGCTTAGAAAAAATTCGCAGTGTGAGATAGGCAATAAGTAAGGCATGTAACAACATCAGCACGGCAAAGGGCACTCCTTTAAAGGCAAGGAAGGGCAAAAATATTTTAAGTCAAGTGATAAAGGATTGCTGTATGAGTCGTACGATTTTTTAATCAAGCACGGGCAACACCGGGCCATGCTGCTATATATATATATATATATATATATATATATATATATATATATATATATATATAAACCTCTCATCAACGGACCAATAGTGAGAGGAGTGGTTTGTTAAAGCCGATTGTTCGCAAATGAGAAGGGATTATTTTTTAGTTATAAAACCACTATAGTATCTACCAATAATTATGCTCATAATGCAAATGCTATAAACATGTATATATGGCATAAATAAATATATACTTAATGTAGATATATTAATCAAAATAACAAAAATAATATATTTCTCACAGCTATCTTCTCATGCATGCGCTAATGTATCGTACTTTCCGTCTTTGTTTACAATTGAAAAGCTCAACACCGCCGCCAAGCGGTAACTTGGAGGAATAAGACTCGTTCCGCTAATCCCGCAAATTTTGAAATACATCGCTGACGATTTGGTAGATTTTTTTTCCTGCAGGTTTTTTTCTATTTTTCCTGTAGATTTTTTTTTCCGTTGAATCTGAAGTTCGTTGATGAGGAACGTAGATGACTGCCATATATATATATATATATATATATATATATATATATATATATATATATATATATATATTCTTTTAAAATGCATCGCTGATATGTTAACTATAAAAGTCCACTACTTGCCTATAGCTGGGTCACAAACAGGTGCAACCACCCCGCATCAGTGTGGATCTGGGAACAACAGCAATTAAGAGGTGGTTCCACGCACCTGAAAACCTCACGATCAGAGACCTAGCTGCCGGATGTAGTTTATCGTCATACACAGGAGGCATTTAAAATTGGATTCAACCGAATTAACCTTTTGGATCTTGAAGGGTACTGTTCTTCGTCGGACCTCGTAGACTGCCGCTACAGAATCACGAACAAAGAACTTTACCAAATAACAGAAAGCGCATCACTTGAAGACTTCCAACAGCAGCAACAACTAAAGAGGATGGCATATATAGCTAGACGCTGAAGGCAACCATCAATACTGTAAAAAGCGATACCAGTGTGTGGATTTAAGAAACTTATTTAAAAAAGAAAAAACTATTTTAAGAGAAAGATTTTATGAATTTAAATTTACAGTAATGCTAAAAGTTCGGTCAGTGAAAACTGAATGTTTCCTTATAAGGCAAAGAGTAATCACAACATTGCCATTACAATAGAAAGAATAAATGTATATATTTCTACAAATTTGTATTCACTGACGATATCAACTACAGGAGGCATTTAAAATTGGATTCAAACGAATTAACTTTTTGCATCTTGAAGGGTACTATTCTTCGTCGCATCTGGTAGACTGGCGCTACAGAATCACCAACAAAAACCTTTATCAAATAACAGGAAGCGCAAAGTCTAATCACAACGTTACCATTACAATAGGAAGAATAAAATTATCTATTTCTACAAATTTGGATTCACTAGCGATATCAATTACAGGTTGTTGTTCTTTTTATAAATTTGGATAGCTTGAATTTGAAAAGCATAGAAAAATATCAAAGAAACAATTGTCTACTTACTAGATTCGCCTATTAAAGAATTTGGACTCCAGCCAACCATGTTTTTACGAATAAGAACCTTGTGAACAGGTGCTACAGAATCACAAAGAACTTGGAAACATTAAACAGCATCAACAACTAAAATAGGTAACCCGAAGAAAAAATAATGACATTGTCAAGATGTTGACACACCACACTGCATTAAACAAAAGGCTAGCAAGGAAACTCCTATCAATACTAGAAAGAGCTATAAAAGTTAGTGCACTTGAGAAATCTATTTATTTATGAAGATGGTGTTGATGGCTAAACAGACCAATTCTTTCATGGAAGCTCTCCACAACTTCCTGTCTCTTGTAGCTCTTAATAAACTACGTCTTTCTGTTAGGCGTTCTCTGTTCCTTTTGCCCTCTATCTCTCCTGTGAGTATCAGAATTTCTAAACCCTCTTTCCTCATTATATGCACAGAAATCCCAACCGTCTCTTCCTGACGTTAAGTATTAGATTCCTTTTTGTTTCCATTTTTCTCCAAAACTTCGTCGTTGTCCGGACCACGATATCCTCAACATCCTTCTGTAGAACTACATTTCTGTTACTGCAAGTCTCATCTTCATCTTTGAATAGATCGTCCAGCACTCACTGTCATACAGGAAGACAGATATCACATAGCAGTTTAGTACGCTTTTAACTTGTTTCTAGTGACTGGGCACGATTTTATTTTTGGAAAAGTTACCAAAATAAATAAATGGTCTTCGACGACGTCGTCAGCTTTCTCTCGTATCCGATTCCTTTATGATAATAGCGTTGAGGAGAAAGTAGTCCGATTCTTGCATGGAAGAGCTGATGGCATTGACTAATCGGTAATCTTGGTAGAAGACGAGGTTGATAATGTCGAGATTTTCTTTCTTGTCGTTCGAACTCTTCCTTTTCTCTTCTGGTGTCTTCGAAGTTATTGCTTCCGATGGTGATGGAACACCGCCACTAGTCTCTGGCTTGTGTTTCAAACAATTTGGGCTCAAGTCCAATGGCTTTCATTGCTGGTTTGAGTTGGTCCTTGTATCTTCGAAGAGGGCAACCCCGTGGACTTTTCCCTGAAGTAAGCTCACTGAATAAGACTTCACGTAAAAACCTAAATGCTTCCATTCTTGCTTGAGTAGCGTAGGCCAAAATTAAAACAACGGGGATTCTCCGGAGACTAAGTAGTATGAATGTGTGTGGCGAAAAAACATGAAGCCAAAGCGTGAATTTCAAAATGGGGATTGTTTTTAAAATTAATGCCCTTTGGCTGTGAATGTATTGATTCAACAGCGAAGATATGCAGTAGACGACTTGGACGAAATAATATTACCGTTTTTCCCGGCTTACAAGACGCTGCGACTTGGAAGACGCACGCTAATATTGGAAAGAAATTTCTAAAAAAATAAAAAGTCATTCTCATACAACACATTCACCATTTTTCCCTCACATACTAATGCCATGTATTGTTTACATTAATCACTCGTCCGATTTTGTTTGTATGGCAATGACATACTAGTCAAGAGCAGAAAGGCTCTCTCCGCTGCTAGTAAACAGAGCATGTTTAAGCTTGTGGCTCGGCTCCAGGAAGGTTTATAGTCTTGGAAATACTTGTAACAGCTAAGTACTGATGTTACATCATATAAAAGGCTGAATTAGATAGCTAACATTGTAGTGTCATGATTCAACATACAAATCCATGTCCCTATCAGGGAAGCAAATTGGGTGACCGTCTAAGCTTACTTGAGTCTGGGCGTTGCCTTACATTCGTCTTGGAAGACGCACACGTATTTTTCAGGGTATTTTTTAGAAAAAAAAATTGCATCTTGTAACCCGGAAAATACGGTATTTAGAAAACCTTCCTCGGTACGAATCTCTGAGATTTAAATTTAACACACACACACATACACACACACACACGCACACACAAACACACACACACACAAGAAGTACCCAGAGAAAATCGAGCGCTTACTGTCAAACTATGTCAAACAAATTCGTTGCTAATGTCCTAATTTTTGCTCTCATATTTTAGATTTGCAGCAGACTAAGTTATGATGATGAAATACCAATAGCCAAAGGACATTTGTCCGGGACTCATAATCCGTTTGCTCTTTCGATAGGGTTAAAAAATACGCCGGGTGCATCCCCTAGACAAGAATACGTACGACCACTCCAAAAGCGATCAAATCCGGGTGAATATTTAAACTCTCAAATATAAACCTAATCCATTTTTTTTTATTTTTTTGACTCTGGTGTAATCTTTTCTACATTAATATAAATCAAACACATGTCTACCTTTTCGACACTAGTGTAAACAAGACTTCTGTCGAACTTTTCAGATCTCATGTAAAACAGGATCTATACCTGTTTTTAAACCCTAACGCAAACCGGACATACGAGGGTGGGTACTGAAAAGTTCATTGGCTAACGATGAAGGAGTGATGCTCAAGGCGAGAAAGTTTGCATGCGTTAATCTCAACTCGTTTTGTGAACAACCGTATTGTTTATTTCCCGAAAAACTAAAATGTGAAAGTTCAAAGAAGGTTCATCCTGTTGGTCAAAAGATTCATCAACAGCAGATATGACATTATGACTGTGATACTGGTACCAAGTGTTGTTGTTTTTTTTTTTTTGGGGGGTCATGTTTGGCAACAGCTGATAATCAAATCAGGAGAATTGGGGAGGGGTGTAATGAGTGCCAGAAAAATCTATTAAATTATTACCTGATGTAATATTTATACTCTGGGTCTCCATCAAGCAGCAAAAGGTGAAATCGCCGTTAAATTAAATTCGTTGAAATGTAATAATTGTATGTATTTTGATAAGGGTTATTGATTTGTATTATATATATATATATATATATATATATATATATATATATATATGTATTTATATATATATATATATATATATATATATATATATATATATATATATATATATATATATATATATATATATATATATATATATATATATATATATGTACACAAATGAGAGAAAAGAACAGCCGGAGTAAAAAGTCCACAGTTCGTAGCATTTACTTTTAAAAAAAGTGCTCAATACAAAGTAGAGCAATATATTATTATTATTATTATTATTATTATTATTATTTTTTTATTAGATTATAATAAAAACATTTTGAAATCGCTACACAAAAGCTTTCATGTTTCAATACTATGATTGTACTTCTTTAGGCGATGATATGTAACTGAAGAAGTACAATCATAGTATTGAAACATGAAAGCTTTTTATGTAGCGAATTCAAAATGTTTTTATTATAATCTCTTACAATAAAAATGTAATGATATAGAGACAATATACAGACACATACTAGCAAAGACGAACACACAATACACAAATATGGAAATAGATCTAAGAACATACAGGGATCATGAAAAGATAAGAATACAGATATCTTTCCACGCCATTTCTCGGACCAATCTTTATTGTTTTATTACCCTTTAAACAGAAGAACATTCTTACCACCAGTCCAAGAAAGACATCTGTGTCACTACTACCAACAAAAGAGAATGTTTACCTTCGAAAAGCATAAGGAAAATTAATTCATTTTAATAATATGTGGAAATATCCACTCTTTGCCTGGAGTAGGTCTCGCGACCTACCCGTGTAGCAAAATTATGGAAAACAAAATATAAAATATATTTTTTTAAAAAGATCCACATTACAACCAAAAACGTTTACTGTTTCTCTCTTCTTTTTAAAATATACACTTTTCTCTCGTTGGAGCAACTATAACCACTTCCCTCGTATATATACGAGGGTGGGCTGAACAGCTGACTATGAAGGAGTGATGCTAGAGCTGTAAAATCTCGGCTAAATTAATGTCAACTCTTTTTATTAACAACTTGTTCCTTTAAAGGGAAAACTGACATCTGACTGTTCAAAGAGAGCTTCAAAAGTAACTAGTAGCCAAAATGGACAAAATTTTGCATTGTGGTGTTATAACTTAATTCACTTAACAAGTACGTGCAGAAAAAGGGTTTAGCTCCCAAGGACATTCATGCTGCTATGGTTTCTACAGCTTTATCAACAGGGCAAAAGTGGGCAGCTAAATTTAGGAATGGGTGGGGGAGTCTTGGAGATGACCCGGGGTCTGGACGACCTGCAACTGGCACAACCGAGGAAAGCCTTGACCATGTTCACCCCGTGGGGATGGCTAATTACTATAATTCAAATAACCAATGCTATTAGGATATCCCGTTAGGGAGGAGAGATTATTCTGCACAATGAACTTGGCATGACGATGGTTTCTGCTCGGTGGGTGCCACGTCTTCTGACACCTGATCAAAAGCGCACCAGACTGATCACATCACGGGAGAATCTGATATTGTTTGAGGCAGATCTAGCTAGTTTGCTTGAACGTTTCTTAACCCAGGATAGGTTTTGGGCTCATCACTGAGCCAAAAGGCAAAGAGAGAATCCATGCACTGGAAACACCACCTCTCATATGCTCTAAAGAAAGTCATTGTCGTTTCAACTACAGGGAAGGCGATGATGATAGTTTTTGGAGATGCAAAATGCATTGTGTTTATTGACTATCTTCAAAAGGGCT
>CAHIKZ030003432.1:2287500-2385000 GCA_903632075.3 Acanthosepion pharaonis
CGATACATAGATTGAGTATCGCATGTCTTACAGGTTAACATATGTCAAAATATTTCAAAATGTCGAACACATCTCTCCATCAAAACGGATTGGTCACTGGCTAAACTTTGGCATTTGGCATCCCAAAACCATTTTAGGATAATGGAAGAAGGAATCTGGCACAGAGATCTTGGTAGGTCGAAAGACATTCGTCGAATTCCTGACTTTGAACTTTAAATTTGCCTGACGTTTGTAACAATAAACTTCTGCAATCGACGCCAGCAGTCACTCTTCACTCTGAGTCAAAGTTCTCGAATATTGATTATGAAGGTACACAGCTTTACCGTCGGAAGTGATACATAACAGATTCAGAGAATTTCCGGAGCGTCTAATTTGAACTCGTCAGATCCACTTAAAAATCAAAGTGTAGTAAGGGTGATGTCATGCTACCTCACAACTTTGAAAAGGGTCTCAGGCTCAGTTCGGATGGATAGGTGGAGTTGCAGAACACTGTGGTAAAGCCTTGGTTGGAAACCCTGGGTTACACACTGTCTACCTGGCTTCCCGACCAAGAAGATCGGCCTAGAACCAACGACCTACATGCTAGATAATAGATTGGTTTTCTGTTGTCTTCTCAATGGTTGTGACCTTATCTTTTTTTTAATGTCCTGTTACCGACTCCACGGTTTGGAAATTAGAGTCCATGTTAAATTAATTCATAGTATATTTTTCAACTTTCCTGTAACTTACATCTATAGCTAACCTATAACTTTCATCTTTCTAAGCATCTTCCATGATGATGGAACGATTGAAATATGGGGATTACTACGTATTGGGGCGTAGTGAAGGAGGGAGGACATTCAATGACTTCATAACATAAAATCTCTGAAGTCCGCCATTACTATCACAATATCCAAAATAGATAATGGTTATATGATTCAATCATGTCAACTTTTCAGAACTCCTATTGAATTAGTCGTTAGTGATAACGGCAGATTCATTAAGTAGATTTTTAACGAAGTATCTTAAAAGGATTCATCTTAGGACTTGGGAAATGGTTCTGGGACTCACTTCTTAAGATATTAAGATAGAATTGGCACTCATTGTTCTTCAAAAGCCAGGTGTGTAGCACCTGAGAGAGAAAGAGAGAGAGAGAGAGAGAGAGAGACCAGACGCAGATCCGTGTTTCTTCCACACTGCAAACAATCGATCGAGCTGCGCATAAGAAGTGAACTCATAGAAAAAAAACTGTTTGTCAGGTAGAAATAAAAACACCCACCCGAGAGGGAAAAGAGAAGATAGCCTCTTACAATGTAGAACCCCAGAGGCGAGACTAATTTTCCCGTGTTAAATAAAATTAAAGTTCAAAATCTGTCTTCCTGGGGAAGGGTCATATTTAAGTCCATGTTAAATTAAATGTGTTTTATGTTGAAGTTATATTTTGGAATACAGTTTGATTTCTTTAAGAAATTGTAGGATATTATATGGATTAATGTCATGAAAGAATTCTTTCATGTTGATTCATTTAATGTGGTTAATTTTACTATAAGATAAGGTTACAGCGATTCTTGGAGAAAAAAAAAACTCTGATTTCCAAACCGTAGAGTAGGTAACAGAAAACCACAGCACTGTCAAGTCCAAAAACGCATGCCAATTCAAAGATAGTAAATAAAGTCTGTGGAGCTAACATAATCGCCAAAGTTCTGAAAAGACATGACTTTAAAAAAAGAGAAGTTCACAACCATTGTGAATACAACGGAAAACCACTCCATTATCTTACCTAAGAGAACATGTCAAATCATGGATAATAAAGAAAGGGAAGCTGTGGAGGGTCATGACTGCCTACGTTCTGAACAATACGTTAAGGACAGATATGTGTAGTAGCATATGACCCTTCCCCAGGAAGACAGATTTTGAACTCAGTGTTTTCCTTCTCCTAGAGTGATTGCCAACCAAGGCAATAGAAGTCGATCTGTCCAACTATTTTAATCTACAGATTCATTTTTAATCCACGGAGGAAGATGTACAGGGTTGCTTCTTTGAGGACAGTTGCATGACTTTAGTAAAAGAGGCATGTCATGTAAGAAGAGAAAAAAATGGCATAATTTTAAGACTCTTCTTGACGCATGGACTTAATGAATCCGCCGTCGGCGCCAGTCGCTGCTTTGGTACGAGGTCTGAAATGTTCACATACAGAAGATCTTTATCTATTCTGCACATTGTTTTACTTATGACAGACTTCAGAGATTTTAGTGTCATGGGCGGTGGGTGTTGATTGACTTCCCTCTCGACTACGCCCTGTAAAAGAAGCTAGGATATTTGGGGTGACGTGATCGTGGAGATTCTAACTAGTCTATTCTTGGGTTGTCTTGGTCTTATGAAACGATATAACGTCTTGTTGCTGTGAGTATAGTCTTCCTTTGCTCACGCTCTGTATCCAAGACCTCACAATCCTCTCCAACAACGCCTTATAGTAAGCGACATTGACTCTTAATCCCTGAGGAAAGATTTGAGGAGGACAAGAAATATTACTCTCCCCCCACCCAGCAATATTGATTTTGAATTCAGAATTTTCCTTTTCCTAGACTGGTTGTCTACAGAATTCGATCTGTCCTAGTATTTTAATCCATAGATGGAGGATGATGGATAGGGTTGCTTAGTTCTTTGAGGACTTTAGTACAAGCCGCTTAAGTCATGAAAAAAGAGATTTGCTTGAGAAGAAAATGTCATGAATAAACTTGAGACTCTTCTTGACACATCGACTTAATAAATCCTCCGTCGGCATCGATGCCTCTTCGTTACGAGGTCTGGAACGTTGACATACGTGAACTAGAAGATCTTTATCTATTTTGGACATTTTGTTAGTTATGGCAGACTTCAGAGATTTTAGGGTTATGGGGGCGTTCGATTAACTTTTCTCTCGACTACGCCCCATACGTAATAGTCCAACGGATTCAGATCTGGAGAGATAGAAATTTAGGATGTTTGGGGTGACATAATCGTGGAGATTGTAATTCCTAGGTTGCCTTGGCTTTATGGAACTGTGCAGAGACTTGTTGCTGTGAGTATGGTCTTCCTTTGCTGGCGCTCTCTATTCAAGACCTCACAACACTCTCCAACAACGCCTTATAGTAAGCAACATTGACTCTTAAGCCCTGGGGAAAGAAGTGAGGAAAACAGGAATTAATACTCTTCCCTATAGGAAGCCAGATTTTGAACTCAGTTTTCCTTCTCCTAGACCGGTTGCTAACCAAAGCAATACAAGACTATCTGTACTACTATTTTAATCTATTGCTGGAGGATGATGTACAGGGTTGTTCTGTTCTTTGAAGGCACTTGCATGAATTTAGTAAAAGCCGCGTAAGTCATGAAAGATTTATATATCTGATTCCAGCACGTCAGCGTTTCTGAGCTCGTATTTAAGCAGCTATCGGTCGTTCAGTCAATGCGTCAAGAAGAGTTTCAAGATTATTAATATTTTCTTCTCAAAATAATCTTTATCTGTTTTGAACATGGCGTTCTGATTTGAGCAAAAATAAGAACAGAAACGTATACTTATTTATAGCTTAGCTTAAAAGCTTTTAAGTAGGACCCTGCGGAGGGCTAATTGGTTCTCTGTCCCAAAACTAAAGGGACCTCTGGTCCAGCTTAGAAAACAGCAACGATAATTTTGAAGAAATAATTTTGAATTACTGAATTTGCTCCGTGGAACTTCAAAATCTCATTTTAAGTCTGATTTTGGCTATAAATCCAATTCCGGACAAAAGACCGATTTGTAATGAAATTCTGATTTATAAATAAAATTCAATTCAGACCAAAAACTGAATTCTTCAACTCACAAACTCCGTGGAACTTCAAAACCTTATGTCAAAAAACCTCTCACTTTAAATCTGATACCTTGGCATTTTGAAGAAATAAAATGGATTTCCTCAATTCACAAAGTTTTGGAGATATTTTAAACTGAATTTAAAACAAAAAAATTTAAATTCACAAAGTTTTTAAACTCAGTATAAATTTAAAAAACTTATAAACACTATTTTTTTTTTCAGTTATTTTAAGATTTGAAATTTCGTCCGGATACAAATCCCAATTCTGGATGTTCAAGCACCAGATGATTGGAAGATTTTCAATCCCGGAACCATTCTAATTCCAAAAAGTATAATATGCCTATGTATAGCAAGATGGCTCGAGTGAGACAGGTTTCAGACCCACGGGAGGACAGACTGTCTTTTATTATTTATTAAGACTAACTTAAAAGCCGTCCTATTGGGCAGCATTTAATCAAACTCTGGCGGAGGAATCTTGATTGGGCCTTCGGCTTTTACAGGAATTTGAGAGTCCCTAAATCTTTGCATATTCTCAGTATTGGAAGCTTTCCTGGCTGCCGTTTAATCTGGGTTTTCATTTGCACGGGTCTTTCTTTTCCCCGCTGCAACCTTGGCTCTTTTGATTTCAATCTGGTCCTCTGTTGGCGGAGATTTCTTTTTGCGAGGCATACTGCTGCTGTATGCGATAGGCAACAATAAACTACAAAAGAACTCAAAATTGATCGCTACATTTAAGTACTACATTAATATTAAAAAGCTTACCTTTTGAAAGTTCAACTTCTGCCACTCCTTAATTTAAAAACAATTTGATGTGCGTAGGTCCTTACTTTCCGTGCAAACAATTATTTTTGTTTCATGGGTAACTTTCGCTGGAATTCGCAATTAATTTCGATTATTCCCAAATTAGTTTCCAACTTATAATCGTGCCTTTTTCAAGCACATTAGCACGAGATTAACGAATGTCATTGAACTCGTTACGTTCTCTGTTGAAAGACAAACATTTAGAAACAGTTTCAAAAAATTCATATGCCAAAAATAAATATGATTTCAAAATTTAAAATATTATTATGAATTACTTGTAATTGCATGCATGAGTCACAGTATAAATAGTTAAAAATAAATATTGACCGAATTTATCATTGTGATTTTTTAGCATTAAATAAAATGTTAAAAATATAGTAGGTAAGGTCTGCAAATTGGAGGAGAGAGTTATCAAATATAATATTCTGACTTCGAATATGCGGTTATCTCCCTTGAATCCTCTGTTTTTATTTAATTTTTAACCGCTTCCCGCCAATTATTTGGGGGGAAAATAATTCATTTTTAGAGAGACTCTTTTAAATTGTTTTTAATATAGTAACTAAGAAACTGAGGCACCTTGAAGTACCCGAGCGCAGGCTAACACCTCTACCAGCCGTAAGAGTTGACAACTGGACTCACTTCAGAAAGGCATAAAAAGAATCAAGATCGCCGTATAAACACGTCCGTAGCTGATTTTTGAACATTATCTTTTGGGCGTGTTTATTCGTCCGTGTCTGAAAAAAACACTTTCCGTAAAAAAAAAAAACAAAAAAAAAAACGTATACACATGTCTACGCCAGGGAAGGGGTTAAATGTAGTTTTTATCGTATAAGATTTGGTGAGGCACCAACAAATTTTCATTCCGAAAATGTGGCACAAAGAAAAAAAACTTCAGGAACCTCTGCTTTACACTATCCATGACTCCTATGAATCTATAATTATTTACTAAGCGGGGTTTAGATTTCGCACAAGGCCACCAATACTGGGTATTTCTGGACGGCTGAAGTAAGTACAAATGATCTGTGAGATTAACTTGATAACCGTTAAACTGCGATGAGTCGTCCGATGCCGACGCCGACAAAATTTCACAAATAAAAGTCTGGAAACGTTTACATCAATGGATCTGCTAGATTTTTACCGACCAGCCCAGTGACCTCGTTATGTAGCTAACACTCAATCTTAAACAAGTCAGCAGGGTTCTCGCTGAAGCCAAAAAGCAGAAAAGCGTACTCGTTTATAATGAGTAATTCCAAATGCAGCACCATCTGTAGTACATAACAAGAACTGTCAACTTTGCAATGTACAAAATAGAGAAATTCACAGAGGAGAGTTTTCCGGTCGTAAGTATGGGTAAGTCATTAAGAACAATGTTTTTATTTCATGTTGACTGCTGCTTTAGAGTCACAGGTTTAGATAAAATGCCATGTTTCATTATTATTATTATTATTATTATTATTATACATTTGTCATGTCTAGGCGGAAGCTGCCAGTCTTCATAGAGTCCAAATGCATCTCTCTCACAGGCGAGATGTGGCAAGTCTCTCGTTGCTCCATCGCTATTTCCGCCGAAAGCGCTCGCACAGAAACACATTCCCTGGTCCAGCCAGTACAGAACTTCACGGCAAGGACACGCCATGTGGTTTACATAGTAGCAAGCCATTCACATACCCTCCGCATTCCATTCGAACCGCTTGTCTGTGGAACCGACTCTCAAGAGGTTCTTTCCCCGACCACTACGGTCTTAACCTGTTCAAGGCTAGAGTTCACGGTTAACTCCTATACACACAAATTGCCCCCTAACGTAACCCTCTACCTTGAGAGACCCCATGCCTTGTAAAAGGTAAACCTTACTATAAAAAAATATATGAGAACGAAAATAATATATAAATTCTAACGTTCACAGCATTAATTCAAAAGAGGGCTCAATACCGATAGTAAAGCATTAATTATTTATTATAATTTTTTTCATATAGACCAAAACAATTTACTCACTAGAAAGATGCAACTTTGTTTTGGTGCATTTAGTTGCACTTCGAATGGTAAGAACCAAAATGGTTATGAACAATTCTCTTTGTAAGCAAGCCGGAGGAAGAAAAAACACGGAGGTAGGGAAAACACCTAAAGTTAAATGGAAAATCCTAAAACAAGCCAGAACTTGCAAATCTTTGAACGAACCCTGTTTTTATGTTTACAGAAAAAAAATCTGTATTATTGAACTTTTGAACTACGCCCAATTATTAAATCAAAGATTTGAAACCACCGTTTTTTGTAGGCATATTAAAGATCTAACATATGCTAAACTTTCAAATCAATAACTCTAAACGTTTAAAATTATAACTCACCTCCCTTGATCTACTTTCTGTTACAGTTTTTTCTGTATATGTTATATAACTAGTGAGCGAGTCAAAATGGCTTAACTCGCTTTATAGTCTACCAATGGAAGGTTAACCAATCAGAAGACGCAGAACATTGTATCCGTCGTGTATAAAGGCGGCCATTTTTGTTTATCCTAGCGGAATGACCAGTGACAACTTGTCAGGCGAAGATGACAGAAGGAAGTACTACGCTCTGCTACTTTGCTGCTAACCTGAACAACGCTTTCCTACTGTCTCCGAAATATTCACTGCTAACCTCTGGATTCTATACTCGAAGACGACCGTCATGAATTTATAACACTTTCTACCCTCTTATATACCTCTATACTAATCTTTGATTATGGTTCTTGTTTGTTGCACATATATAATGCTAGTAATACTTTCTGTTAAATTGATTTATACCCATACTTATTCTATACATTATACTGTCCGACAATAGGTTAAAATTTGCTTATAAAAGTTATATTAATTCCCCATATTTTGTATACCTTTCTACTTATATCTTAATTTCTAAATTGAAGCTTATTGCTTAAAAAAAACAAATAACTTATGAATTCAACATACCAAGAAAAGAAATCTCCATCTCTTAATTTATTAATTTACAAGACACTTTCATTGATTACAAAACTAGTAGAGATAATTCCAACCTAAATATATGCAATTCAGCTCTAGCTTCGTTTTAAAATAATGGAAAAACATTTCCAATTACTACTATAACCATCGTTTGAACTTATCCCTCCTCCCTCTTTCATCGTATTACTCTCACCTATTCCCACCTTTCCTCCCCCACCCCTCACTCTTAGAAGGCTTGGAAATGCTGTGCCTGAACCCTTGGCCCTTGTTGTCGAAAAGGAAATTTTTCTGGTCTAGCTGTCACTTTAACACCTCAACCATCCTTCACCAAACTGCTATCAACAAGCACAATGGTTTCCCTCTGTCACCATTTTTTGCCTTTATGTAGTATTTTTTTTAAACAAATGGAAAAAAAGGAAGTGACGTTTCACATGCGGCTTGCTTACAAACAGAATTGTTCATAAGCATTTTGCTTCTCACCAGTCGAAGAACAATTAAATGCACCGAAACGAAGTCGCATCTTTGTAGTGAGTTAATTGTTTTTGTCTTTATAAAAAAATTATATATATATATATATATATAGTGGAAAAAGTTCTAATATAAATCATAGTTTGGCTCTGTGGGTGTTGAATAAACGCAAATGTGCCTGAGCAAGCGTTGCAATAGGTATTGGCTAGCCGCCCTAGTAGACAGGTATACTCGAATACGAGTGTCCATATATATATATATATATATATATATATATATATATAACGAAAGAGGGTCCACGTGTGCTTCCTATATGTAGATTTAACAGGCAGGTTAACAAAATTTGAGGAACAAAAAGCCAATAAAATGATAACAGTACTGGCAATATTTGATTAATTGATTGATTTGTCGTTTTTTTTTTTACGGATTATCACCTTTTACAGGTTGTTAAAAAACCAGAAAGTATTTTTAGTTTGGCAATAACTTTGATGATATTTATTATATATTTGCCATTTGACTAAACTGAAGTACGAAGGGAAAGATTTTAAAGTCGGAACTTTTGAACACGCCTGCGTCCTTTTTCAACGAGACAAGCCATAAACAAAGTGGGACTTAGTCTTACGGGAAATGTTGTTGGTTAGAGGAATCCTTGTTAAAAAGTTTTATTATATTCAGGGGTTAAACAGGGTTATCGGTTTACTCAGAGAATATTATTTGTAGTTCAAGTATGTGCCCATCAGAGCCATATACGGTTTTGAATTCAGAGTTGCCCTTATGTTGGCAGCCAACCCCGAGTAAAGAGTCCAGCACTTAACCTATAGCGGAAATAGAAAAGATGAATTTATACTTTTGTATATTTTCGAAATTTAATGTTTTGATCTCTACCGGAATTCGAACTCGGGTCTCCGATTTCATGTTCCGAGTCTCTAACCATTAAAACAGCTGAATGACCATTTTTATTCCTGTTTGACTAAACCTTCGACGACAAGAATAAATCGCTTGTCGTTTAAAAAATGGAAGAGGAATTTCAAAAGTTTGATTTTTATTGTTAAGTCTTGACTTGGTAATGGTGACTAAACGTTATTCTAGACCAGGCAAATAAATACAAGATATTTTCTTTCTCTTCGTCCCACAATCCTTTGTCTGCTTGCTTTGTTTGCACGTCTTATTTTCACTTAGAATAATTTAAGGTATTTCAGTAATGTCACAGAGAGAATCAACTGAACCTTTGTTCGGTTAAAAGCTTGAGCCGTCTTCGTCCCGGCCGTAAGATGATCCTTGAGTTAACAAAAGAAAAACACCTGGACAAGACGAAGGACCTATTTGCTTATATCAGTTACTTAAGAAAGAAAGATCTTTTTTTCTTTTTTTCTTTTTTTTTTTTTTTCAAACCAATTTCAGCTTACGGATTGAATGCGATCTAAATACCCTGATCGAATAATACAAATATTAACTGAACACGATATTTCGTTTCTCATTGCAACTGTTTATTTAGGATAGATCAAAAGTATTTTCGCTTTTTGATCAATAGTGAAACTCACGACATCTTTTAAGCTTATATTTTTTTTCTACGATGCACAGGTTGCGCAAGTGTTATTGGCGCGGAGAGTGAAATTGTTGAATAGAAAGTGGAATTGCTATATGGTCTTCGACAAGATTTGATTAATTGATTGATTTCTTTTGGGTTTTTTTTCACGGATTAGCAACCTTTTACCGGTTATTTAAAGTCAGAAAATATTTTTAGATTGTAAGGATTTAAAAGACAAAAATAATCTACTGATACAAAACTTGAGCCGCCTCCGCCCCAACCGGAAGATCATCTTTGAGTCGACAAAAAAAAAAAACATCTGAAGAAGTCGAAGAAGCTATTTTTTTTTATATCAGTTTCCCGAGAAAGAAAGACCATATTTTGTTTTTTCAAACGAATCTCAGTTTTCGGATTGGCTGAAATATAAATACGCTAATCAAAAATTGCAAATATTAATTGAACACGACATTTTGATACTCATTGCAACCTTTTTTTAGGATAGCTCAAAAGTATTTTCGCTTTTTGATCAATGGTGAAATTCACGAGCTTTAAATAGCAGGGTAGACTGGTCTTACTAGACTTGGATGTTAACCAGTATAAGAGAAGGAGAACTTCCAAACTGTGAATAAAGCAACAAAACACTACTCCACTATCTTTCCAGACAAGGCATGGGAATTCGCCGATAATAAAGAGAACGAATTTGTGGAGAGCCACGATCACCTACGCCATTAAAGGATATGGAATATTTAGGACAAAAAAGAAACTTTAAAATAAATAAATCATTTTCTTTTGTAATTATTTGTATTATTCTTTCTTTTTGCACTAAAGTTCATCCTTTACAAGGCTCGAGAGCCACTCAAGATAGAAGGATGCTGTTAAAATGGACTATGAGGTTGGATATGAATGAAAGAGGAAGTATCAGAAAGTGAAAATTATGAGGATAAGGATGATAGATAAAGATAGACACTTGAATTGAAAAGGTTAAGATTCAGGGAATAATCCACTTGAGAGTCTCTTCCACAAAGTTTTTTTTTTCTTCTGGAGAAAAAAAAAAGATGTCTTCTTGGAACTTTTTTTCCTTATTTTGAATGCGGGGTAAACGAGGCTGATTCGACTTCAAGGATGGCGTGTTCTCGAAGTAAAGATCTAAAATGGCGGAACTAAAGAATATTTACTTCTGTCAGTTACTTGAGAAATAAAGACCTTTTTTTTCAAACCAATTTCAGTTTTCGGATTTGCTGCGATCTAAATACGCCGATCTAAAACTGAAAATATTAACTGAACATGATATTTCGCTTCTCATTGTAACAGTTTTTTTAGAGTTGATCAAAAATATTTTCGTTTTTTATCAATGGGAAAACTCAAGACATTTTAAGCTTCTTTTTATGATGCACGGGTTGTGTCAGTGTTATTGACACGGGGGGTAGACTCGCTGAGTAAAAAGTGGAGTCTCTGTATAGTTTTCAGCAAGATTTTAGTGATTGTTTTTTACGGGTTATCAACCTTTTGCCGGTTATTTAAACACAGAAAATATTCTTAGACTAAAAAAACGTTTTTAAGATAATAACGATTCGCTGATACATGTCTTATTAATTAACCCATAGCTGGGAGAGAAAAGGTGGATTCATACCTTTCCAAAAGCTATTTGCGATCAAGTGAATAATATAACGAACCTGTGCGAAATTGGAACTCAGCTCTCTGTTTTCCAATTTCGAGTCGTTATCTATTACACCACCCGCACATCCAAGCTTGCAGCACCTGGTATTCCCTAGCGGTCACCCATCTGGGTACTAACCAAGCTCGACGTTGCTTAACTTCGATGATCGAACGGTGTTGTGCTTCGGTTCCTTGTACCACGGTGATAGTCCAAGGTAGAACCAATAAAGAAGAACTCGAACACGGATATGGAATAACACAGATATATTACAAACAGGAATATATACAGAGAAGTAGAAGTGTTAGTATGAACAATCAGGTTTAATAGTAATTGTCTGAACGCGACTCTGTTTCGGACTGCCTCTGACTCGACTGACTGACTACTGACGGACTTCACTCCAGACTTCAGACTTCACTCCAGACTTCAGACGGAACAGTATTTAGTCATCCCCCCCACACACACACGAGGGCATCATGGCACAAGGCCAGTTTAACGTGGGATCTCCGAGCCCGTGGGATCTCCGAGCCGTGGGATCTCGAGCCCGTGGGCTCGGCAAAAATATGCCCTTTGAACCCGTAGAAACGGGTCCAGGGTCGGTTTACCTCCCCGAAAGAGACTCCGCCCTTCGGCTTAGCCTCGTTCGGGTTCCTCCCCGCCCGAAGGCAGAGAGTTCAACCGATCAGCCGGTCAGCCGGTCGCCCGACTTCAGACTGAACTCCCTGCTTCCTCTTGAGGCGCAGTATTTATTCGTATGGAATAGTCTATTATGTTATTATGGGTAAGGTCCCATAACAAACAGGAACCAATGTTTCAACGTGATATGTCTTAATAGACCAAGATGCAAGTTACGAATTGGGTAAATGCCTGCCTGAAATCCTAAGGCACTTGGAAGAGCGAAAGATACTTAAAGCTAAGCAAAGTATTAAGAAACAGAAAACTGCAATTAAAAACAAAGAAAAGACTATGTAATATCAATACTCCAATACGGTAGATAATGTTGAACAATTTTATCACAGACGAAGATGAGACTTGAATCAACAGGAATGTGGCTCCGCAAAGGATATTGCAAATGCTATGGATGTAGCATATAAGAAACGAGGAATTCTTTTAGGGAAATGGAAATAAAAAGGATCCTTTTCCTTATAATCAGGAAGAGATCGTTAAAATACCTAAGACGCATAATAAGGAAAGAAGGCTTGGAAAATTTGATACTCACGGGACTGATTGAAGGTAAAGGGGACAAAGAGAAAAGGCGAGTAACCTACCTAACTTAAAACTTTATAAACCCCTCATCTTGAATACGAAAAAAAAAGAGATGGGTTTACTCTTTTGAATGAGTTCAAACTTAGCCATAATGCTTCTTAAACCTGTGCCAATATTAACATAGCATGGGTTGAATGATCAACCTGTGATCGGACAGTACGCTGCTGGTTTCTGAAGTCCCTCAGTAGGGATACGAGTCTTGATGATTAAGGTGGTAGAGGACGTCCATCTGTAATTGACAAGTCAACATCTACAAACTCTAATCGAACAGAACCCACTCAAAAATGTCAGAGAAATGTCTCAGATAATGGGTGGCGGCATTTCAACAATATCGGACTATCTCAAGAAAATTGGTAAGGTGAAGAAACTCGATAAATGGTTTCCGCATGCATACAATTTCGCCACCCAAGTCAGGGTACTTTATACAATTGATTCCACTCGACTCAGGACACTCTTAGAATTCTTCCAGTTAACTCAGGGCACTCAATTCCTCTAGTCGAGACATGGCTCTTATAAAATTCCTCCCTCCGAGTCAGGGCACTCATACAATTTTACCAGACGAGTCAGTACACTCATACATACCGGCGTCAGGGTACTCAATTCCTCAAGTTGAGACATGGCACTCATACAATTCCTCCAACAGAGTCAGTACACTGAGGCAATTTTTCCACCCGAGTCAGGGTACTCATAAAATTTCTCCACCCTAGTTATAGCACTCATATAATTTCTCCACCAGAGTCAGTACCCTGATGCAATTCTTCCACCCGAGTCAGGGCACTCTTATAATTCTTCCACCCGAGTCAGGGTACTCATAAAATTTCTCCACCCTAGTTAGAGCACTCATATAATTTCTCCACCAGAGTCAGTACCCTGATGCAATTCTTCCACCCGAGTCAGGGCACTCTTATAATTCTTCCACCCGAGTCAGGGTACTCATAAAATTTCTCCACCCTAGTTAGAGCACTCATATAATTTCTCCACCAGAGTCAGTACCCTGATGCAATTCTTCCACCCGAGTCAGGGCACTCATGCAATTCTTCCACCCGAGTCAGGGCACTCATACAATTCATATGAAAGATTTCTTCCCGCCACCCATCAGCTTGGTTGATGCGCCTGACATGAAGTGGAAACATTATATTGAATCCATTATTCGGTCTCCGGCCAAGAAATTTGGCTATGTCGTACTAAACAATTTCTCTCTTATGAATCTATTTTTTATATATATATATATATATATATATATATATATATATGTTGGGGAGTGATTTCGCAGTGGAGGCTTGTATTTGTACTAAATCGGTCCTAAAATAGGTTCGACGTACAAAACGTTAGGAACTTGATATAATAGCTATGACGCAGAGTAATCTAGTTGTGGTCGCTGATACTTTCGTATTCGACTAACTGTCGCCCGACATCGACTCACTGACTGACCGAACCGTTACTCTTACCACTCCTATTTATTATAGGTGGGAGAGTCTATTAACTATAGAATAGGCGTTTTCCGCCATAATATATATATATATATATATATATATATATATATATATATATATATATATATATATATATATATGCATGTTTCGTTAAAAACGACAGACAAGGTACTACAGTTGAGCTTTTTATTTAATTTTTCTTGTGTTCTGACAAGAGCTTTCTTTTCTGGACAAAGAGTGTGTAAGAACTGTCCGAATGTTCTGTTTTTCCGAGCGCTTTGGCTATACTTTTAGCCATTATCAAGGATGGTTCAATGATGGAGCTTCCAGTATTCTTAGTCTTTTTTGCAAGTGGATGCAGTTAATATATTAGTGTTTTCTACTAGTATGTTCCTAATAGTGTCGGGTAACACTACCACACACTGAACATACATAGAACACACACTCTACTTGATAATGAATGAAGAATCCGTAATATTATTGGTCCTGACCCAGCTTCCACACTTACCCACCATCATAATGGAGCTTCTCTGTGCCTTTTCTATAAATACTTTCATGGTATTTGTTCGATGAACTCTTTGCTCTGATACCTAGTTTTTATGAATTTAAGCGCAGTACTAGATTGGCGGCAAGGTCTCATCAGTTCACAGTTGAATTGGCTAGATGTAAACAGTTTCATTTCATGCACTTCTCGCTTATGGAACTCTCTTCCGGTTCCATGACTTCCTGCTAATTTTGATCTTCAAACATTTAAATGCAATGTCAATCGTTATCTACTGACTTCTTGATTCCTCTTCTTTTATTCTTCTCACATCCTTAATAATGTCTTTCTTTTTTTTTATTATTTCACATTCGGTAACCACTTGTCTTTTAGTGGCTTTATTGCCTTGCTTTCTTGGCTGATTTTGTTTAGCAGCATATCAACACCTCTATGGATTATTTAATGCCTAAATATAAATATTTTGAAAACAATTTTATGGCTTCATCTAAATATATATTGTACGCAATTCTAGTAAGCCTTCATCTACTGATATTTTGTACATGATTTTCCTAAATTCAGGATAAACGTACGTTTTATAGATATATTGTTTGGTCTGGTTGTTTTTGTTGAGCGGTATATCAACACCTCTATGGATTATTTAATGCCAAAATCTAAATATATGGAAAACAATTTTATGGTTTCATGAAAATATATATTGTACGCAATTGTAGTAAGTCTTCAACTAGAGATGATTTGTATATAATTTCCTCCATTCAAGATAAAGTTATGTTTTATAGATATATAGTTTGGTCTAGTTGTCTTTGTTCAGCGGCATATTTAACACCTTTATGGATTATTTAATGCCGAAATCTAAATATTTGGAAAACAATTTTATGCATTCAACTGCAGATATTGTGGAAAAAGGAATTTTCGACAATATATGAATTTTTTATGTATTCATGGTTATTTTTTAACGTTTATGAAAAACGA
This sequence comes from Acanthosepion pharaonis, assembly GCA_903632075.3. Taxonomy (NCBI): domain Eukaryota; kingdom Metazoa; phylum Mollusca; class Cephalopoda; order Sepiida; family Sepiidae; genus Acanthosepion; species Acanthosepion pharaonis. Next base: position 2,302,876 of record CAHIKZ030003432.1, read on the forward strand.
AATTCTTGTACATGCAGTTATGGATAATATTATACATTAATTACTAATTTTTTTTAATTTAATAACTATTTGTGCTCAGTTGTTGATATTAATAGCTATCTGCTGATATGTTAAAATTTTGGAATAATGCAATAATAAAAATATAAATTTCATCTCTCTGATAGATATCGTGATCTGTAAAAATAGTTAATAATTTAAATTTAAATGTCAATCATTGTCTGCTGTCTTCTTGATTCCTCTTCTTTTATTCTTCTCACTCCTGAATAATGTTTCTCTTTTTTTCATATTCTTTCACACGCTTTTGTAATATGAACTAAAAACAACGTGGTTTACGATTATCAAGTTTTATTTTTTGGTTTCACACAGAGAATATCGATTCAGTTTACCAGACCAAGTTAACTAAATGCAGTAGGTTGCACCTAGAACGTTTCAAGGAACTAAAATGAATTAATTTTTCATCGAGGAAGTAGGTTGCTATAAAAAGGTGTCGGAATGTCTAGCTATATAAGTAATCGCTTCGGTAAAGTGTTAGTTTGCATTTCCCACTAAATTTTTAAGTGTTGATATTTGCTTTTAGTAACGACTTCTGTTGATACGCAAGGGAAAATGCGGGGGTGTAATGGGTGTGCGCAAATTAACTTTCAAATAACACTAGTTGACCCTGCCCTATTTTCTAAATATAGGAAAATAAATTCATGTTAAAAAAATACATGTTTTTTTTTCTCTCTCTCTCTCTCTCTCTCTCTCTCTCTCTTTTTCACTCTTTCTCTCCATATATATATATATATATATGTGTGTGTGTGTGTGTGTGTGTGTGTGTGTGTGCGTGCGTGCGTGTTTGTGTGTGTAATGGCTAAGTATTTGAGTATAATTATCTGTTTGGGTAGTTAGCCAATCCCTGTTGCAGACGCCTGCTCTGAAACATTAGCGTTTGTTCGTTATCTTCAGAGCCCACCTATAGCTTATGCTGCAACTACGCTATATATATATATATATATATATATATATATATATATATATATATATATATATATATATATATATGTATGTATGTATGTATTGTTTTGAATAAAACAGGTTCCATGTAATAATTTATTTCACCATAACCCCTTTTAACAGGGCTCTGGATCTTCAGACTTTACTTTCAAAGGTTGAAGGATGATATCAGAGAGCTCAATGTAAATTCAGAGCAGATTTGGAAGTAAAGTCTGAAGATCCAGAGCCCTGTTAATGGGGTTATGGTGAAATAACTTATTACATGGAACCTTAAAGTGCTTTGTTTTATTCAAACATATCGGCTCTGAATTTTACATTGAGCTCTCGGATATCATCCTCCTTGGGTCTACCCATGCGGATTACCTAGTTTTGAAGAAACTATATATATATATATATATATATATATATATATATATATATATATATATATACCAAGTGTAACAGCAAAATTGTCCATCCCACAAAATGTGTAATATCTAAATAAAAAATACTAAAAAGCACTAAACTAATTGAGTTTTTTTTTTACAAGTTCTCAGATAAGATATATATATATATTTGAGCTTTCAATGCTTTATGAGCTTCCGATCCTTAGCAATGAATAATTAATGATGAACATGTCATTTTCGTTTATGATCGATTTCATCACGATTCTTCTGTTAAGCTTGGAGAGTAATTATACATTCTTATTGCTCCAAGTAGAGTCTAATAGTGTTATAAAAACCTCGAAGAATTCCAGTAAGATATTTTTAATCATTTCTAAGATACAACGGTTCAAATCTTAATCTAACAATTGGACGATTCGTACAATTTCACTGGTATATATATATATATATATATATATATATATATATATATATATATATATATATATATATATATATATATCGGGTTCACCCTAAGCAACGGAATAAAGCCACTAAGACACAAAGGGTTATTTGTGTGTAAGTGTTAGGAAATAGTAACATTACTTTGGAGCGATAACATATAAAGAGTAACCCGATATACAGACTGTTTTGCTGCATCACAGCTCGTCAGTGTGGCTAGACATCCGATTGCTTCAAGCCTGGATCGAAACCCGACCGATTTGCCATCAGTCAGTGATTCTAACCCTAAGCAATCGTCGGAAGGCAGAGCGGAAGGCAAATTTTAACGTTTTTACTCTGCGAAAGACGTCAATAACTAGAAGAGCTCGATTCTCCTCACCAATTACTTGGGTCCCCAAAAATCCCACTGTGCAAAAACAATGCTGTTTATGAATTGTTGTATCTTTTTTGCCTTCTTATGAGGTTAGTAGAAATTTCACTTTCGTCTTATTGTTTTCCCGGAGCCAAACTGTGACTTGTTTAAAAAAAAAAAAAATGTTTTACCCATTTTTGCTTGAGCGATTAACGACCAACAGATGTTCTTCTGGAAGATTTTATCCTCTTAAAACAAATTACCAGCAAGACAATATGGAAAATTCGACGGTGAAATATTTTATCTGAGTCTGAAATGGCTGATGCTTTTATGACCAGCAATAAAATCTTCGAACTAAGATTTTCAAAACGACCACCAAACTGACCAAAATAGAGTGTCACTTGGTTGGAAGTTAGAAAGTTCCGCCTGTAGGCTTAGATAAGCAGCCACAGCGTGCGTCGAAAGGAGTTCTGATGCCTCTCCTTGTTCATGAACACCCGTTACAGTGTAATTTCAAACGACTCGTAGACGTATGGGCATAGAAAATGTAGAAGAGAGTCTGCGCTGACCAAAAGGAAGAGCTTATCCGTTAGCCTGTCGTGACAAAAGAAGAAGTTGCTCCAAGTGCTACCTATCTACCTACCCACACCAGACCGTACAGGTGAAACAAATATATGGGAAACAGGATACTCTAGAACCGGCCCTAGCAGCAACGCCTTAGCGTTGTTGATAGCTGTGGTCCTATACACCCCAGTGAAGTCTACGGGACTAAAGGAGAAGAAGAGAAACATACGTAAGTCGGAATTATAGCTGCAAGAAACACCAATGGTAGTCCTGCTTTTTATGGGACGATTAAACTGTTAATATTGTCTGCGTCCGAACATAAATTATTAAAACACATTTATTACGTCTTAATACTTTTTTCAGAGAGGCGTTGCTATTTTTTTTCTTTCAACTTTCGCAAAATACTTTTCAAGATAAAGTTGGAGTGTTACTTTTTCTCGTAAACTTCGCTGACGCTCCAGTTGACCCTCATAAATTTGTCTGTGTTCGGCATTGGCTCATCTAAATGTGCCATTCTTGCTTCAGTAAATCGGCTCGCCCTTTTTTATGCGAATTTTTTGCAGGTTTTGAAGCGCACAAATTATTTCTTCCAGTCTAACATTGTATGAGCCTATATACGTGAGTAGGATTTAAAAAATTAGCGAAGCATAGGAATGTTCGTTTGGGTGAACAATATAATGGACACAGGGCACCGTAACCCGGGGGGGGATTGCTAAGAAAGAAAGAAAGAAAGAAAGAAAGAAAGAAAGAAAGAAAGAAAGAAAGCACCTGGATGTGCGACAACTTATACACAAACTGGAAAGTTTCATAATGTTCGTTTGTTTGGACAATATACGGAACACAGGATACTGTAACCCGGGGATCACTTAGAAAGAAAGAAAGAAAGAAAGAAAGAAAGAAGGATAAATGAAAAGAAAGAAACAAACAAACAAACAAACAAACAAACAAAGAAGAAAGAAAGAAAGAAAGAAAGAAAGAAAGAAAGAAAGAAAGAAAGAAAGAAAGAAAGAATGGAAGGAAGGATAAATGGAAAGGAAGAAAGAAAGAAAGAAAGAAAGAAAGAAAGAAAGAAAGAAAGAATAAATGGAAAGAAAGAAAGAAAGAAAGAAAGAAAGAAAGAAAGAAAGAAAGAAAGCATCCGGATGTGCGACAACTTATACACAAACTGGAAAGTTTCATAATATTCGTTTGTTTGGACAATATACGGAACACAGGATACTGTAACCCCGGGATCGCTAAGAAAGAAAGAAAGAAAGAAAGAAAGAAAGAAAGAAGGAAAGAAAGAATGGAAGAAAGGATAAATGGAAAGAAAGAATTGAAAGAAGGATAGATAGAAAGAAAGAAACAAACAAACAAAGAGCGAGAGTATCTTGATGTGTGACAGCTCATACACAAACTGGAAAATTTCGTAAAATAATTCTTCTGAGAGAACACATCAATTTCAGTAAAATATTTTTATAAGAACGCCCCTATTTATCCAATTTTAAAGCTGAAAAAAAAAATGGTAAGTGGATGAAATACAAGCTTCAAGAATAATTATTTTCTCCCCGATTCAATTTACTTGGAAATAAGAAATTGATTATTTTGCCTTCTTATGAGGTTAGTAGAAATTTCACTTTCGTCTTATTGTTTTCCCGAAGCCAATCTGTGTCTTGTTTAAAAAGAAAAAAAAATGCTTTTCCCATTTTTGCTTGGGCGATTAACGACCAACAGATGTGCTTCTGGAAGATTTTATCCTCTTAAAACAAATTATGTAGGTTCATTTACTCAGACTCGTGACTCGCTGTGATATTAAAAGATTTTGCTTTTCCATACTTTATATTTCTGGGTTTGTTTTTTCTTCTTCTTCTGAGTCAAACTTTTCTTTAAAAAGAAGACATCGTTTTCTTTCAATCAACACATTCAGCTTCAAGTGGGAATCTGTGAACTCGTGGCCCGATAGGTAATTATTTTGATCTGAAACTTTCACTGTATAGTGTAACCCGGATATAAGAGAGTTGTCGGGACCGGAGAAGAAGTCTCTTATATCCGGGTTTCTCTTATATCCGGGTTTGGTCTATTTTGTTTAGGTAAGTATGGGAACACTTTGGGACCAGAGAAAATCTCTCTTATATCCGGGTTTCTCTTATATCCGGGTTTGGTCTATTTTGTTTAGGTAAGTATGGGAACACTTTGGGACCAGAGAATATCTCTCTTATATTCGGGTTTCTCTTATATACGGGTCTCTTATATCCGGGTTACACTGTATATTGTTTTATCTCCGTGATTAATATTCTCGACTGAATTAAGTGTAAAATTGTCCAAATTGTGTAACAGCAAAATTGCCCAATTGTTAGATTAAACTTTGAACCGATGTAACTTAGAAATGATTAAAAATATCTTACTGGAATTATCCCAGATTTTTATAACACTAATGAACTCTACTTTGAGCAGCAAGAATGGAAATTACTCTTAATTGAATAATCATGATGAAATCGATCATAAACCAAAATGACATTAATCAATCATAGCTAAAGATCGGAAGCTCGTGAGCGATTGATATAATGTTCAAATATATATATATATATATCATTCCAGGATCATTTTTCACCTTATTCAAGATGATCTTCGCCCTCTCTAATCTTCTAACCTTCTATCCTGGAGTAACAAGGTGCCTCACAGGATTCACGTACGATTTTATTTTCAAGTCTTTTTTCACCGCTCTTTGGACTGTCATAGGTGAAACTCCTCTCTCACGTGCCAAATGTCTAATTGATCTCTTTAGGTCTAAGTTGAAATGATGATCCCTCTTCCTGTTGTGACCTTCTAATCCAGTTTTCCTCTCTACTGTTCCCTCTTTTTAAAACTTATTCACCGTTCTCTTGATGGTTCTTGAATGAATTTTGAAGATAGAAGCCAGAGTATGAATTTTGGTACCATTACTGAAAGCCTCATTTTCCTCTCAGCATTGCTCAGTTGGGAAAACACTGGGTCTGACACAAAACAAGTTTAACCTGTTCTTTTTCTCACTGAATAACTCAAAAGGATTTTTCATTGATTCTTACGACAAATGCTATTAAGATGGCTAAACATCTTATCTGAAAACTTGGAAAAAGAAACTCAATTAGTTTAGTGTGTTTTTAGATATTAAACATTTTGTGGGGTGAAAAATTATGCTGTTACACTCCATATATATATATATATATATATATATATATATATATATATATATATATATATATATATATATAAGTAAATAAACACTAAAATAAATGTTTAAAATCGTATATGTTAAAAAAGTGCTCAATATCAAATTACAAAAATCAAACATATATATATATATAATATGTGAAAATATATAGAAAATATGAAGAAACTGGTTAGGTAAATAATCCAAAGTCCCTTAGTATTTTAGTTATTATTTTTTTAAAAATAGTGCTCGATACAAAAGTAGAGCATAAATATAATTATTTATATAAAAATATGATTCCAAAACGCTACATAAGAAGTCTCATGTTTCAAAACAAGAGCCGAAAACTTCAACATAATTATTTAAATTAAATTGAGTTAAAATAAGCTCTGTTCCATCTTCAAGCGAATTTTTTTGGGAATAACGTATATCTGAAATTTACGTGTTTTAAAAATTGAAATCAAATTTCCATGGTAACAGCTAGGGCGAATTGTTTAAATTGGGTAGGCGGGTGTTGGGTGTTAATAATAAGTATCAGTATAGAGTTACTTTCATAGATGTCAAGTCAGGGAAAGGTGGGGGTGTCTAAATTTTTAAACGGAAGATGTATTAACCCTCGTCTAGTTTGCATGTCTATGGAATTTATTTATTTTTATTTTATTTTTTTTTTATGAAAGGGATTTGTGCATATAAAAAACTGTCGTAACGTTTGTTTTTGACGACTTCATAAAGGGTTATCTTTTTTTAGGGTATTTAAACTATTTATTTGGGCTATGGATTATGAAGGGTGTTATATTGTAATAATCCATAGCCCAAATAAATAGTTTAAATACCCTACAAAAAAGATAACCCTTTATGAAGTAAATAAACACTAAAATAAATGTTTAAAATCCTATATGTTAAAAAGTGTCAATATCAAATTACAAAATCAAAATATATATATATATATATATATATATATATATATATATATATATATATATATGAATAAAAGGAGACGAGAAAAAACTATCTTATCCTCGTTTCACTTTTTATTCATTTCATTCCTTTAGAGACATTCTCTATCACACACACACACACACACACACACACACACACATATATATATATATATATATATATATATATATATATATATATATATATATATATGCATAAACATATATATATATGCATATATTAGGACGTCATCAGTCTAAATTTGCTATGTTGATGCGACTACATATGCGCAGTAAAATGTTCAATTTTAACTTCCCAACATCCCTCGTTCGTGCGCATGTCTAGTCTCACCGTGATAACAAATTAAGTCCGATGAAGTCCTAAAGGTCTAAACGCGTCACTAGAAACTTTTTTCCACTTTGCCATACATCTTTCCTCCATACATACATATGTATATATATATATAGATAGATAGATAGATAGAGAGAGAGAGAGAGAGAGAGAGTTGGCCACTCAAGAAAGAGGTAAATGGTTACTGAATGGAGTTGTTTTATGGATATTGATGGTATGAATTACTTCCTAAATTAATGATACGACTGGCAACAGTATTAGATGACAAGCTGATGCTTTCATATATTTTCCTTTTCACGGGAGAGAGAAGCTCGCTCACTTCTAAAAGTTTTGACGGGTTTTAGATCGTTTCCCTGAGAGTAAAAATTTTTTTTTTTTGTTCGAGTTGGAAAAAAAAAAGGATCTGTTGCATCAAAAGAGCTGTCTTAAACCGCTCAACCTATTCTTATCTTATATTCTTGGGGGTCTGCGTTGCACTGATCATGGTGCGTTCTTTCATAATGCATTTCGCACAGCAATATTATGCCAGCCTGTCAAGCATTGCACTTAATCCTTTACCTCTGTGAGAAAATACAAATATTCTTACTTTTCTTCAAAAGTTCTATTCTGCTTGGCAATTTTCCCAGACTTTGACATTGCCGACATTTTGTTTCAATTATGAATATGTGTAACACGTTCGTCTATCGCCCGGTTCGCACATCTTCCCCGTCTTTTCGATTTACGATTGGGTTTATGGTTCATTCTCCTAAAGTCTTCTCATTTTCTTTACACCCCTCTAACCCTTTTACAACTAAAACGCACAATGCTGTCACACAATTGTCAGGCTGATAAGGTACTTTAACTGTCTGACGATTGTGTTACAGCATGAAACTCTGAGTAACAGATTTTAACTGTTATGTGAATATTGTGTCATTATTATAATAGATAGATAGATGTGGCCTGACGATTGCGTCTAGCATAAAAGACTCTGTCGCCTCTGAGTGTTGACTTCAATGTTCATTTACACACACACACACACACATACATATATATATATATATATATATATATATATGAACATTTTAATATTATTGTGTTAATTTTATATATATATATATATATATATATATATATATATATATATATATATATAGTTATAGCCTCTGTCTGTCAGTCTGTTGTCGAACTCCTCCTATGGTCTTGGAGATAGACCCCTCTATAATTCTGAAAATTTCATTACCAAGGATACTTGTATATTTCATTTGGATCAAAGGGGGTCCTCGAAGGTTGGGGGTGTCCAACCCCCACTCCATGCACACACACACACACACACACACACACAATTTTTTTCCCTTTGATTTAAAACCAAATTTAAATGAATGACTCCTATCCAATATATAGGAGAAAATCAGAAGATGGTGGTTACATCGGCAAAATCATTTTAACTAAAGGTGATCCCCGGGATCACAAATCCCCCACTGAAAGTGTTTTTCCACTTTGAGTTAAATTAAATTTAAATTTCAACAAGGAAATGACTCCTTAATCCAAAATATAGAAGAAAGCCAGAAGATGGAGTTCACATCGGCAAGATAAAAATGAGACAATATGGACGTCAAGTTGAACATGAAATCAACAACCAGTGAGTAGTGCATATTTTTTGCGACAATTCAACTGTCATATCAATGTTGAAATCTGCTCATTAGTTCATTGAATCGAGTATTGCATCAAATACATATCAAAGGGCTCAGAGCAAGCCACTTTTGCACACGCACACACCCACACTGAATTTTTTTCCCTTTGATATAAATTAAATTTCAATTTGAACAAGGGAATGACTTCTTTCCAAAATATAGAGGGAGAAAGCCAGAAGATGGAGATCACATCGGTAAAGTCATTGAGTAATCTTGAAAGGTATCATTTTTCTCCACAAATTATAGCAATGATTTAAAATCATTTTCTTGAAAAAAATGTGTGACACGCAGCCAGGCGCGGGGTAATTTCCTAGTATATATATATATATATATATATATATATATATATATATATATATATATATATATATATATATTATTATTATTTTAATATTATTGTGTTAAAATTATTATGATATGATATATATATAACTATTTGTATACAGTGTTAATATATATAAAATATATACATATTACAATTTCAATATCATTGTGTTATTATTATAATATATATATATATATATATATATATATATATATATATATATATATTATAAATGAAATGGATTAAATCCGATAAATGCTTTTTTTAATATTTTCTGCCTATACATTATTTTTATGGATACGACTTATTTGAGTAAATGCTCTGTTTTAATTAAATAATATTAATTACATTTACTAGCCTGAATGTTCGAGAAATTCCGATATGAATCGAACCCGCATCCATACGGAAACAATGTTAGCAAAGTCCATATGAATTGTATCCATAAAAATAACGTATAAACAGAAAATATATCAAAATATTTGTCGAATTTAATCGATTTCATCTATGTTGACATTGTTTACGTTAGGTTACGTTTCGGAGCATAAATGAATTATCGAGAAAGATCGACGAATATGTGTGTTTCTAAGTAGTAATTTGAACTTTGCTAACAGGAAAGTTCTCTGTAACTGAATGGTTAACAGCACATCACGTCAAATGACGATTTCTGTATGAGATACAGGTTAGATTCCTGTCAGAGAACGCATATTTTCTACGAAATTAAACGAACATTCAGGCCGGTAAATGTAATTAATACTGTTTAATTAAAACAGAGCATTTATTCAAATAAGTTGTATCCATAAAAATACCGTATAAACAGAAAATAAATCTAAATATATCTGTATATTAAAAACGTTAATATTATTATATATATATATATATATATATATATATATATATATATATATATATATATATATATATATAATATACTATATATAATATTATTATAATATATATATATATTATATATATATATATATATATATATATATATATATATATACTATAATAATATATTATAATATATTATTATATATATATATATATATATAAAAATATATTATAATATATATATATATATTATAATATATATTATTATATAAAATATATATATATATATATTATATATATATATATATATATATATATATATATATACATATACTAACTAGTACAGACATTTTGTATCTACTGAAATTGTTTATCTTCCACTCCATATTACAAACTATCCACGCAAAACGAATTTTCGAACATTCAAGCCGGTCAGTTTAATTAATACAGGTTAATTAAAAAATAATGCATTTACTTAAATAAATTATATCTATAAAATAACGTTTAAAACAGAAAATAATATATATATATATGTGTAAAATGTATATATATATATATATATATATATATATATATATATATATATATATATATATATATATATATATATATATATGCAATTTTTTATTTATATATTAATTATATATTATATATGCGCTGTATTTATTGGAAAGCGCTCAATATCAGTTATAGAGCTAACATATTTATTTGGATTGATGTAAGTTTGTGACCATGGGGAACTGACCTGTTTGACCCTCATACGTCGAATTCGACGGGAGCGTAGACTATATATATATATATATATATATATATATATATATATATATATATATATATATATATATTACAATGAATCATTCATACAAAAGTAGATTAGTAAACTTAATGATATAAAATGGCGAAATCCTTTCGTAAACAACATTTTAAATTTGCATTAACCTACAAATCACTGGATGAATGTTATGATCCTTGTTTTTAATAATGATAAGCTGTATAAGGTCTTTTTTTATATGCAAGTACTTTCAACTACATATTAAGTCATCCTCAGGCATGGAAATTATTTTGTTTTTAGTAAAATCCTGGTAGCATCCGAGACGAAATAATTAAATGCGAATAAATAATTTCCATGCCTGAAGATGACTGAATGTACAGTTGAAAGTACTTGCGTATTAAAAAAAAAGACCTTATACAGCTTATAAATATTAAAAACAAGGATCATAACATTGATGGAACATTAAAATGTTGTTTGCGAAATGATTTCGCCATTTTATATCATTAACTTTACTAATCTACTTTTTGTATGAATAATTCATTGTAATATAAACTGAACTGCACCATATATATATATATATCTTACTTATTATAAAACGCAGATTGTGTGTGTGTGTGTGTGTGTGTGTGTGTGTGTGTGTGTGTGTGTGTGTGTGTGTACGTTTATATATTGGATCGGATTTCCTACATTTTTCAACCGATTTCAACAAAACTTCACAGGACTACGTAAAATTACCTTGCGGGGCTTCTGACAGCGCCAAAAATTGGAAAAACACAATTGTATTTGCACTAAATCAATTTGAAAACACGACAAAACACGATTCTGTCGCCAGAATGAAGGGGGACAACTCATATCGAGAAATAATTATTCAGAATGCTTTAAAAATTCCATTTACAAGACAATTGTTTATAATAAAATTCTATTCAATCGAGAGACTCATAACGATTCAAAACAATATTTTTGTTTGAGTTTGGGTTTGACCAATTCGTAAAAAAAAAAATAATAATGATTGAGACATGCGTGTCCGTCAACCTTAAACAATAATCTTTGTCAATTTTATGATGGTCGATACTTGATCTATCTCTTACTGTTACATCCCCGGACAACGCCGGGCTCTACTGCTAGTATATATATATATATATATATATATATATATATATTCAAAAATACATATAACAACCCATCTACTTTTATAGTCATCAAAGATTCATAAAATCAAGGTGTAGTTCCTTCTGTCTGCAGCAAAAAATAAGATCATTGGTATAATTCTCATTGCTATTCTATTCCATTGCCTACTGATGACATATAGATATAGGGTGTTTTCTTTGTTATCAAAGGAGACTTGACACAACGTTCGATTTCTCGTTTATCTTTCACATAACTTAGACGACTGTCTCAGATGTTTACGATCTCTAATTTTACGATCACCCTAAAGTCACGACCCCATTCAGCCTCTGAAATTCTCATTGAATGTCAAAAAGATACACCTGACGGCGATATTAGATTTTACGCTTGTAAGTGACTAGTTTAAAAACATTAAAGATTATCTAGGTTCCTGTCCAGGCCCAAAATCTTTGTCATTTTATTTTTGCTTTTTTTTTTTTTTTTTTTTTTTTTTTTTTACATTTCAGTTCACTAATATTCTGTTGATTTCAATCTGAAAAAGAGCGACAAATAAATTGGATAGGAAATGAATCGAAGAAGGAATAATGACATAGTGACCATATTGACGTTCCACACCACTTCGAACAAAAGGTTAGCAAGGAAAAGCCAATTCATATTCGAAAGACCCATAACAGTTAGTGGACTTGAGAAACCTATTTTACTGAGTATTTATTTGTTTTAAAAGAAAGATTTTGTAAATTTTAACCAACAGTAACACCGGCTGCTGGAAATACCAAATGTTATAAATGTATATATATATATATATATATATATATGTGTGTGTGTGTGTGTGTGTGTGTGAAATGTGTATATATATATATATATATATATATATATATATATATATATATATATATATATATATATATATATATACATATATATATATAAGATGTATTAACCCTCGTCTAGTTTGCATGTCTATGGAGATTTATTTATTTTTTTATTTTATTATTTTATGAAAGGGATTTGTGCATATAAAAAAACTGTCGTAACGTCTGTTTTTTGACGACTTCATAAAAGGTTATCTTTTTTTTTTTAGGGTATTTAAACTATTTATTTCGGCTATGGATCTTCCACTCCAAATTACAAACTATCCACCGCAAAACGAATTTCTCGAACATTCAAGCCGGTCAGTTTAATTAATACATTTATAAGCAGTAATTTGAACTTTGCTAACAGGAAAGTTGTCCGTGACTGAATGGTTACCAGCACATCACGTCAAATGACGATTTCTGTATGAGATACAGGTTAGATTCCTGTTAGAGAACGCATATTTTCTTCGAAATTAAACGAACATTCAGGCCGGTAAATAGAATAAATACTGTTTATTTATTTATTCAAATAAGTTGTATCCATAAACAGCCACGACTGGATAGGCGTCTGGATAGGCAATATATATATATATGCAATTTTTATATATATTATTTATATATAATATATGCGCGTTACTTATTGGAAAGCACTCAATATCAGTGATAGAGCTAACATATTTAGTTGCATTGATGTAAGTTTGTGACTCTGGGTTTCACGCTATTTGCAGTCGTCAATATATATATATATATATATATATATATATATATATATATATATATATATATTACAATGAGTCATTCATACAAAAAGTAGATTAGTAAACTTAATGATATAAAATGGCGAAACTTTTCGCAAACAAAATTTTAAAGTTGCATTAACCTATAAATCACTCGATAAATGTTATGATCCTTGTTTTTAATAATTATAAGCTGTATAAGGTATTTTTTAATACACAAGTACTTTCAACTGTATATTCAGTCATCCTCGGGCATGGAAATTATTTATTCGCATTTAATATTCGAAAGAGCCATAACAATTAGTGGCCTTGAGAAACCTATTTTACTGAAAATATGTTTTAAAAGAAAGATTTTATAAATTTTAAGCAGCAGGAATACCGGCTTCTAGAAATGCCAAATGTTTTCCTATTTAAAAAAAAAAAAAAAGAAGCCATCTCCTTATAATGAAACATTCGACATTTACCGACCGACTTTTTGTTACTTTACTTTGAAATTTATATAATCTTTCTATGAAAACATATTTTAGGAAAATATCTTTTCAGAATTGATAAGGGTTTCCTTCCTAACCTTTTGTTCGATGTACTGTGGAACGTCAAAATCTTGTTTATTCTATTATTTTCTCTTCAAGTTACATGTCATATCCATTTTAGCTGTTTGTCTTGATACCGGTTTTACATATCTCAAATTCATGTGGTTCTCGCTAAGACCTACAGGCTTGAATCGCTCATATAGCTTACTAGTAGTATAACCATTCTTCGACGGGGTCTTTCATTACTGCGAATTTTTCCCGTTTAATTAGAGCAGTTTAAGTTTAAAGTTAGTCCACCCAAAAATCAATATTAGTAACAACAATTGGGGTGCAACTGACGCACATCTCCAAATGGGGGGGGGTTAACAATTTGAATGGGGGGGGGTCCTGAAAAGGGAACTGTATAATAATAAATAATATTATTGTAATAATTTAAATTTTTATTAAAGTTTTTATGAAAGATATATAGCCAAGAACAGAGAGTAAATAGTAAAACGTTGCTGAGAGTTATAATGAAACAGGAGGTAGTGGAGAGCCATTGTCGCTAACAATTTGGACTCAAAACCGACACTGAAGAATTATCTATCAAACAAAAACAATAATCAAAATCGGATGAAAACTGTGGAAATGCATAAACAACATCCGATCTCACACACACACACATACATACACATACATACACACACACACACACACACACACACATACACACATACACATTTTGAGAATTATAGTTATAGACTATTCGCCCAGTACAAGACCCAGGAGCCAATCAAAGCAAAGGATAATGAAGGAGGTTGAGTAATGGCGTAAATGGAAAGAATTAAGAAGTGCATATGATAAGAATATTTAGGATAGTGAACTGTGATAGAGTTGGTTGGTTGGTTGACTGGCTTTGTTTAGCGCCATATCAACCTCTGAGGGTTAATTAATGCCGAAATATAAATAATCAGAACAAAATTTCATGCCTTCAACTAAATATATATTGAATGTAGTTGTATGCCTTCAACTATAGATAGTAATAACAATTTGGACTCAATTTGAGAATTATAGATTATTCGCCCATTACAAGTCGCCATCCTTTCAACATCCATTCTTTGAGGATACTTTATGGTGGTACAAAACTTTCGGTTTTTTTTATCTTTAAGCTACAAAAGAAAAAACTCGACATAGTAGAGTCTTTTTTTTATGTACTATTATTCGTCCAGTATAAAACCCAGGAGCCAATCAGGGCAAAGGTTAATGAATGAGGTTGAGTCATGGCGTAAAAGGAAAGAATTAAGAAGTGCATATGATAAGAATATGTAGGATAAATAACGGTTGACTGTGGTCGAGTTGGTTGGTTTTGTTTAGCGGCATATCAACACCTATATGGGTTATTGATATGCCGAAATCAAAATAATCTGAACACAATTTTATGGCTTCAACTAAATATATATTGAATGCAGTTGTATGCCTTGAACTATAGACAACAACAACAACAACAACAACAACGACGACGACGACAACAACAACAACTACTACTACTACTACTACTACTACTACTACTACTACTACTACTACTACTATGGCCGAGTGGTTAGAACGTTCGCATTCTGACAATGAGACCCGGGTTCGAATCTCTCCATAGTCAATTTGTCGGGAAAGAAACTTCCTGATGTTATTGGACTGGAGGGGTCAATCCCAGCGTCCAGCACCTTTGGAAGGTGCCTGAAAACTATGCTACGGGTTGACCCAAGCCTTGTAAGTGAAATTAGGTAGACGGAACCCTGGAGGACCGTCGATAGCTGTGCTAGCACAAAGTCACAAGTCATCGTGGCTGAGGGCATTGAGCATGCTGGCTTTGTTCAAATTATTGATCACACTAGATAACTCTTTCCCAGAAACTGTAACTAAGGTCTGCTCAGCATAGTTGCAGTATAAACCACAGGTGGGTTCTGTGGGTGTTGAATAAACACAAATGCGCCTGAGCAAGCGTCTGCAATAGGGATTGACTAGCCTGCCTAGGAGACGGGTATCCTCGAATACGAGTGGCCAGCTATATATACATAGATAAAATGTATTGCTGGTTATTTTGTTTTAAAAATGTGTTGTAGGACATTTAATATAAATATATATTTTATCTTTAAGCTACAATAGAAAAACTCGACAGAGCAGAAAGTCTTTTTTTTAGGTACTATTATTCCCCCTGTATAAGACCCAGGAGCCAATCAACTTTAGATAATAATAAATAGTTGTTGATGTTGAAAGCCCTACGTAAATCTGTTCCTAGGGAAAAAAAATCGAATTCTTTCCTGACATGGAGATTCTTATTCACCATGTCAATGTTTCTAAATGAGGATTTCGCAAGTTCCTGGCTGCAAAATCTGTTACGTAAGTGCGCCATTTACCTAATTCACAAGACTTGTGAGTTTTGGCTATCTCCAAAATTGTAAAAAATGCTCTGAAAAGGACAAAGATTTGCTGACACCAAGCAGTTATAGGGAAAGTAAAAATACGTAAATATAAAGAGCATTGCATGGAACACGGATATCCACATCATGCACACTCAATGTAAACATGCGAGCAATAAACATACATATACAAAACCCACACACTCTTTCTTTCTCACACACACACACACACGCACACACAGAGACGCATGAACTCATACTCAAAGTGAATATTTATGGTAGAATATTAGGTTCTCTCTGTTAAATAAATCACGAGTCTTTTTTGCAAATTGTTGATTTCAGTTAGTCAGATTGAACTCACTACTTATTCGAATCAATCGTTTGATTTTCAGGTAGAAGCTCGTCGATGAAAATTATGATCTATGGAGAATCTAAGATAATTAACAGCAAAGTAGCTTACACTAGAGATGTATATTTTGTTTCACACACACACACACACACACATATATATATATATTTATATATATATATATATATATATATATATATATATATATATATATAAAGACATTTTTATGTTTATTGATTGTTTTTTATAGATACAAATATTTAAGTAAATGCTCTTTTTATAATAAACAGTATTAACAACATTAATGTCCGAGAAATTGTCATAGAAAATATGCGTCCTCCGACAGGAATCGAACCTGTATCCTATACAGAACGGTCATATAGCCTGACGTGCTCTGTTTTGATTAAACAGTATTAATTACATTTACCGGCCTGACGTGCTTTTACCGATTTCGTCACAGAGGAGTCTTTCGGTTAGCTTTTCAAAAACAGTAAAATCGACTTTGCTAACCGAAATTTCAAATGTTTTAAAACAATCGTTGGACTGTCCATTTCATTATATATATATATATATATATATATATATATATATATATATATATATATATATATATATATATATATATATATAAGCGAACCAGTTTACCGCGGTCCCTGGTGTGCCGTGGGTGAGCGGTGGACCCCAAGATTATGCTCTCATACCCTCAATATCGCTCACTTTTTAGAAATTCCACCATATTTTACCAATTTCTATGGGTCCTAATTTGTTTCATACGCTTTTGATTTTGTGTGAAATTTCAACACTTCGGCCGTTTCACACCTAATCCAATTGTATTGATAACAATTACACATGATAACTTTATATTTCTATTTCGCGCGTGATCAAAGAGTTCCTATAATATCGGGCTAATTAACAGGAATTCAATCACTGCAATCAGATTCCACGGATGGGGTATAAATAGGAGTAGTTTTCTTTGGTTGATCATTGTTCAATTTGACTGTCCAACAGTAGACATCAAGAATCGCTCATAAATAAACAAATATAAATAGCGCGTAGTAATTAGGGGTCGCAATCGAGAATTGCGGCCCCTAGTAGTAACACAAAATGTCCAAACGTAAAGCGTACACAGTAAAGGAAAAACTGCATTTGATAGATAGGATAAGGAAGGCCCGCGCTAAGTATTTAATAAAAATTTCGCGAATAATTATATTCCTGTGTAAATTTACATGCTTAATTCGAAAACAACAAATAAATTTTGATAAAATCTACCATTTTGGAGTTATCGACAAAAGAAGTTCGGACTCATTCGCGTCATGACAGATATTACTGACGTTTGCATATATTTGCTGCGGAACAGACATTCACTTGTCTCGATTATTGTGCACGCACTGACGCAGACAACGCCAATAATGGCTACCGTGCCGTAACCAACAACGACACGAATGAGTCCGAACTTTTATTGTCGATATTTCAAAACGGTAGATTTTATAAAAATTTCTTTGTTATTTTCGAATTAGGCATTTAAATTTAGAATAAAAAAATAACTGTTCGGAAAATGTTTATTAGATACTTAGCGCGGGGTTTAAAAAGCAAATTACCCGAAATTTCTTATTGAATAATTGTCATGAATTAGTATAATTTGGGGGGATTCTTTTCGAGCATTTATCTATGGTATATATCGCGAAATAGGGCAAATAAGGCCTCAAAATCAGGTAACTGTTAAACCTCCTATTATCGAGCACACCCTCGCGATTAACTTGCAGCGCGAGTCGGCCATCTTGCACCCCAAGGCCCGCACTCTAGCGGTGCAATGATATATATATATATATATATATATATATATATATATATATATATATATATATATATTTTCAAAAGAACGAATATTTTCTATGAAAATTTTTCGGACATTACAGGCTTTGGTAAATGTTATTTAATACTGTTTATTATAAGCATAGCATTTACTAAAATACTTGTATCTATTAAAAGAATGTTAAACATAAAAATCTTTAAATATATATATATATATGTGTGTGTGTGTATGTGTATATATATATATATATATATATATATATATATATATATATATATATAAACAGGGTGTCCATAAAGTTCGTGTGCACTTTAGAAAATTATAACTTTATTTGTATTTGCGATAGAAATAGTCTGTAAAAAATATTATAATGTTTAATGCACCTAGTTTTAAGTATAGCTAAAATAACTGATGTGATTTCAGGCATTACTGTAAATCAGTTGGCAACTATTTTTCCTTGAACTGCAAAATCGTATTAACCTTTGTATTGCTAATGTGGAAACTTCAATAAAATTTCCATATAATCTTTATAATCTATAAAAATATAGATTTACTTCTTTCTAATACTTTTTACAAATTATTTTTTATCGCAAATACAAATAAAGTTATAAATTTTTTAAGTGCACACGAACTTTATGGACATATTATATATATATATTGTTGCATTTTACCTTCTTTGGTTACCTCCCTTACATCATGGACGCTTGTTTGCAAAACATCGTAGCTACAACAGTTAATTTTAAAATAATTATAACAGAGCGCGTTCGCACGTGTTTTGAAAGGTGATCTCAGAGGAGATTGAAAGTACTTGGGTTAATAGAAACTTCGGCGCCTTTCTTGATGTATTTCAACTTAGCATCAAGAAGCAAATAAAAATAAATAGGCATAATACCTCTATATTATTTAATGATACATGCTTGAATGAAGATATACGGGCTATATATATATATATATATATATATATATATATACAGACACACACAAAAAAAACAGGGGGTGCGATTGATAAATTGTCGTGTAAATTACGCAAAAATGAAAATAGCACTGACATCTCATTTTAACAGATATATTTACCAAAATTTCACAAAAATATCTTGACATGCTAAACAGTAAAAAAAATTGCTATTGCCTTTAACCACAGCCTCCAGATGACTTCGGAATCTCCTGCATCTCTTCTGGACAGTCTCCTTGTTTAAGTTGGTGAATGCTGCCATAGTCCTTGCCTTCAGTTCATCTTTGGTGTTATAAGGAATTCTATTTGTCTCTCGCTCAACTGTGCCCCTCACATAATAATCAAGGGGGTTAGAGTTTGGGGAATTAGGTGGCCAGATATAAGGGTTTAGGTGGTCTCAGAAATTGTCTGACAGACATGACTGGGTTCTCCTGCTTGTGTGGCGTGGTCCAGAGTCTTGTTACCAGATACAGGGTCTCCCAGTAGCCTCCCTCTTGACCCAGGGCAGCACTACCTGATAAAGATGTGTTGAATCTGAGGCCCCGTGGCAAGATGAATGGAGGCATAACATCGTCATCACTAGTGATCACCTTCGTAATCACCATTAGACTCATCCAACTCTTTCCGAATCCTCAGCACTGTTCTCAGGTTGCCGCCCAAACACTCTGAAATCTTTGGAACTTCCAGCACGAATGCCAAGCAGTACCTCATGCCGTTTCCAAATTTCTGGCGGAGTGAATTGCCTCATCGTGCTCTTTTTTCTAACAGACGGTGCCCAACTGACCCTATTATACTGTGCAGCCGACAAAATCAAAAACAAGTAACGCGCATGACCGAAATGAAAAATATAAAATGGCGACAATATATCCAGTGCACCTATATATAGAGAGAGTTGGCTTCTTCTTTTTTGTAATTAGGTCTTCCATTATTTTTAATCTTTCTTCCAGGTGGATGAGGTTAGTAAGTTTCTGTTTTCTACTAGTATGTTATCGAATCGAGTCTTGTAGGTTTGTGTGTGTGTTTAAATGGGTTCTAATAGAGGTGTGGTCAGATAGGTGTAACGGAAGGCGTCTGCATAGGCATGTAGTCGTGTGACCGATGTAATTATTTATAAATTCGGTTTGATCAGGAACACAGTTCCTTAAGGGTCATTTGAACGCATAGATAATGTTCGCTCGTTGTAATTTTGACTTAGCTATCTAGACGCCTTACGTTACACCTATCTTAACAAGGCCACAATGTGCTAGCCGTGTTCAGAAAATAAATCATCTCTATAACATACGAAAAACATACACACAACGCATACATTCAATTAAACTGAAAAAATAAAATTATCCTTGATAATAGCTAAAAGTATAGCCGAAAGCGCTCTGAATACTCTGTCACGTAAAAAAAAAAGCTCTTGTTAGAACACAAGAAAAATTAAATAAAAAGCTTAACCATAGTACCTTGTCTGTCGTTTTTAATGAAATATATATATATATATATATATATATATATTTGGTTGGATAGATGTGAGTTTGTGACCCTGGGTTTCACGCTTTAGCGATCGTCAGACAAACTGATTACTGTTTTAAAAAATTTGGGTTTATGTAGATTGCGTGTATTGGTGTTATTGTGGAAGTGGTGGGGGAGATTTCGTCGTTTTGTCATTCATCGTACTAACGCAAACATCGATGTATGCAGACACATATACATATACATACTTGGTCGTCCGTCGGGACTCATACATATATATAAACATATGTAGACAGTTTCGGCTATGACACATGTATGTATACGGGTGGTGTTATGTCTATACATACGCATTTGTATGTTGAAATGTTGAAATTTAAACATTGGAAGTGTGGGAAATGTCTCGTTATTGTCTCGTGAATGTATCCATGTCATATTATAAAATTTTTTTTTTTTTTTTTCCGTTGAAAAATATTTGAAAAATATTTTCTCGCGTGTATGTATATATGTGTGGTGGGGTTTGTGTAAAATTATGATAGGTAAAAATTATTATTAAATTATTTATATTTATTTTTAAATTTTGAAAAAAATGGGGGTTTATTTGTTATATTTAAAGCTGGTTATTTGTTTGTTTTTGGTGACTGTGTATATGTAACAGGTAAAAAATTGTAATCCTTATTGTTTAATTTATATGGTGATGTTTAATTTAATAACGGGTTTATATGATATGATGTGATAGTAATGTTTCAAAGGATTGGAGACAATGCTATTTAGGTTTTAGCTAATAGTTATTGTAAACTGGAAGAAATTGCAGATTGGTAGAAATGATTAGTAACGGTGGTGGGAGAATGATAAAACCATGAATGTAGTTATAGTGGTGGTAGCTTGAACTAAAAAGTGGTTGTTGGTGTTTTATTTTTGTTTTATTTTGTTATATGTATTAATTTATTTTGGTATAAATCCTGATAATAGGTATTCTATGTAAAATTATGGTAGTTGAAGATTGCTATAATTTTTAATTACAAAATTAT
This sequence comes from Acanthosepion pharaonis, assembly GCA_903632075.3. Lineage (NCBI taxonomy): Eukaryota > Metazoa > Mollusca > Cephalopoda > Sepiida > Sepiidae > Acanthosepion > Acanthosepion pharaonis. The sequence continues at coordinate 2,324,908 of CAHIKZ030003432.1, forward strand.
TATTATTATATTAAAGCTGCCTGGTAATAGGTGTTTGTTCTCATGGTTACATATGGAAATTATATCTGATCATATTGTTTTAAAGTATTAAATATGCTGGGGGGTAATAAAGATTGTAGTGGATTATATGTTAATAGTGGGTGTGATGTGTAAGTGATGGTGCTGTGTGTAGGTGGTAATGATAATATTGATAGTTAATAGATATTGTAAGGTGGTAAAAGTGATTACTAATGGTGGTGCAATTATAATAATGATAGGTGCAATTATTTTGATGGTATCTTGAAATTAAATTGTGATTGTTGGTGGTTTGTCTGTTTTATCCGTTTGGTATGAATTCGGATAATAGATACTTGTTCTCATGCCTACATTTGGAGATTATCTCTGATTTTTTGTTTAGCAAGTTCTTTTGCGGTTTGTGTGATATTATTGCTACTTTTTCGTGTAGGCAAAGTAGGCATTTTTTCGTAATGTTGTTGTAGGCAGGGGCTTTTTTCAATATTTCCCAACTTATTGTTGGTGTGATGTTTTGTCTTTTTTGCTGCCATATGTATGTAGAAAGTGTTGTGCTGTTCGAATATTTCCTGTTGTTGAATGAAAGGTTGTGATTGTTATTCCTCATCTTGAATGGACCTTCGGTGGCACCGATGTAGTGCATAGTGTTGTTGTTTGTACTTACCTTGGCCTTGTATATTGTGTTCGTAATTTGGCAATTTCCCTGGAGTGGACATGTTGCTCTGTTTCTGCAGTTGCATATAGGATCCTTGGTTACATTTTTGTAGGTTGTCATTTTTTTGTTGTGGTTTTTGATTATATCTGTTATGTTTTTTGTACAGCTGTAACTGATCTTTACGTTATTTTTTGTTAAATATTTTTTGATAATTTGTTTTCTTCAGTGAAGTGTTTTTCTATTAAGTTTAGGAATATTTTGCCTATGTTCGTTTTAACAGTTTTGTTATATGGTGGGTTAAACCAGATAATGTTTCTCTTTCTCTTTCTGCGTTTTGGCTGTGGAGGTATATATTGTAGTTGTTGTGTGTAACCACTTGCTTTTAGTGCTTCGTTGTATGGTGCTATTTTGCTATTGAAAATTTGCATGTTAGATGAGTTCTCAGATAGTCTGCGGCTGATTGACTTTGGTATTTGTTTGATGATAGAAGGTGGATGGTTGGAGGATGTGTGTACGTAAGTTTGTGTGTCATTTTCTTTTTTGTATGGTTCATATGTGTTGTTGATCAGGTTAAGAGTGACGTCAAGGAAGTTTACTATAGTTGTGCCTGTATTTATCTCTATTATGAATCCAATGTTTTTTAGGGCGTTCACTATTTTCTTCCTGAATTTGTCTACTCTGGGGCCATTGGATTCCCTTATTAAGATAAGACCGTCATCTCTGTATAATCCTGTGTCCTTTCTCTCCAGGATTCTGGCCAGGTATGATAGGATGAGTATGCCTACTAATTCGCATATTTCTGCTCCATCGTAGCTACCCATTGTTACGTCAAACAGGTTGTGGTTTGTGTCTTTGCCCATGGTTCATTGTTGTGGAACAGCAGGGATTTGCGGCAATGCTTGATTATTTTTATATCACCGTCCGTGAGTTTTACATTTAGCTGTGCCAGTTGTATGGCTTCATTTAATATGCTTTCTGTAATGGAAGGGTGAAAATCCACAATGTCAAATTGGATGAAAGTGGATTTGTTCTTGTTGTCTATTGATTTAAACCACTCTATGACGGCTTTGGTGTTCTTCCACTGGTTGAGACTTAATTTTTCCCTTAGGTTGGTGTTGATATTTTCTAATATCTTCTTACTAATTTTTCCTATCTCGCTCTTCGCCGGGTTAATTAGTCTGAATGTTGGTTTTTCTATGAAGCTGGCTTTGTGGTCCTTAAAAAAAAAAAAAAAAATTTCATAATATGACATGGATACATTCACGAGACAATAACGAGACATTTCCGCCACACTTCCAATGTTTAAATTTCAACATTTCAACATACAAATGCGTATGTATAGACATAACACCACCCGTATACATACATGTGTCATAGCCGAAACTGTCTACATATGTTTATATATATGTATGAGTCCCGACGGACGACCAAGTATGTATATGTATATGTGTCTGCATACATCGATGTTTGCGTTAGTACGATGAATGACAAAACGACGAAATCTCCCCACCACTTCCACAATAACACCAATACACGCAATCTACATAAACCCAAATTTTTTAAAACAGTAATCAGTTTGTCTGACGATCGCTAAAGCGTGAAACCCAGGGTCACAAACTCACATCTATCCAACCAAATATGTTAGCTCTATCTCTGATATTGAGCGCTTTCTAATAAGTACCGCGCATATAATATATAAATAATTATACATATATATATATTTATTTATATTTATATTCACTTTTCATATATATATATATATATATATATATATAAATAAAGAATAATCACACATAGAATTAATCAGAAGTATCAATGCGATTATTGGCGACATCCATCGCTAGAAAACATAATATATGCATTAAAATCCTGTTCATCCATAGTGCGAGTTTTGATCCTTGAAGAAAAAACTTGTTGTCTGTAGTTTTTCAGTTTATTTGGATGTCGCCAATAATCGCATTGATACTTTGATTAATTCTATGTGATTATTCTTTGTATGTAAATCATATGCTGCCTAATGTTTTATGTTTATATATATATATATATATATATATATATATATATATATATATATATATATATATATATATATCGGCGTGAATATTCAAGAATTCTTATTAATGAAAAATATGCAGTCTCCGACATGATTCGAAACTGTGTCACCCTGGACAGGAAAAAACCCTCGTTAGTTCCGACGTGCTTCAGTCGTGTTTTAATAAGTAAACGCAGCGTCTATTCAAATATCGCTATCCACAAAAACATATGTCTGTATATTATTTGTATTTAGGCAGGAAATGTTCTTTAAGGCAAATATTATTAAAGAAAACATATTTCCTCTTCATTAATTTTTGCAAAATACGAATAACTTCTTTTCAGACAAGGAGGAAATTCGTCGAAAAGCTAGAGACAAATAATGAGATTCCGGTAATTAGTGAGTGTTGTGATATATATATATATATATATATATATATATATGTATAAATTAGTATAATTTGGCGGGGGGGGTCATTTCGAGCCATTATCTACGGTATATATCGGGAAATAGGGCAAATAGGGCCCAAAAATCAGATAGGTGTTCAACCTCCTATTATCGACCGCATACCCGTCCCACAGATACCGTGATTCACTTACAGCGCGAGTCGGCCATCTTGGACCCCAAGGCCCGCGCTATAGTGGTGCACTAAATATATATATATATATATATATATATATATATATATATATATATGTGGATAAACCAAATAACTCGAAAAGCGTGCATACAGAAGTAAGAGAATAAATATTTACTCAATTTAAGGTGTAAACAAAACAGTGCTCAATGCGTTTAGACTGAGCTAAGAAGTATATATTAATAAATATACATATACCTACGTTCGAAGTGTAACTTCAACCACGATTACTTTTCATTTAAAAAAATTATATATATATATATATATATATGGGAAAGGTATGAATACTCTTCTTCTCCCTCCAGCTATGGGTAAAAATAGCAGGACAGACTGGGTTCTATAGCCTTGGATGGCAACTGGTCTAGGAGAAGGACAACTCTGAATTCAAAACCTGCGGAGGGTCGTTTGGGGACCTTGTGGCATTCGGTGCACCAGGTCTCTGTATTCGTCACTTCAAAAAGTATGGATGGTCCTGCACGTGGCCTTCACCACTATAATCAAATCTCGTGTGCCGGTGTCGAGCTGTCGGTTTCCTGGAAACTGATCTGCTTGACCCTCATACGTCGAATCTCGATGGGAGAGTCGACTATATATATATATATATATATATATATATATATATATATATATATATATATATTATAATTATTTTTAAAAATTAAAGTATCAAGCCCTGTTTCATTTTCAAGCGAAAATTACCTGCACACACACAAAACACACACACACACACACATATATATATATATATATATATATATATATATTGTTGCATTTTACCTTCTTTGGTTACCTCCCCTTACATCGTGGACGCTTGTTTGCAAAACATCGTAGCTACAACAGTTAATTTTAAAATAATTATAACAGAGCGCGTTCGCGCGTGTTTTAAAAGATGATCTCAGAGGAGATTGAAAGTACTTGGGTTAATATAAGAAAATATTTTTTGGCTTAATATAAGAAAAAAAAAATATATATATATATATATATATATATATTTCAGGATTCGTGCTGACGGAATTTCTTCCTTGTCTGAGAAGGATTATTCGCAACTTCAAAAAGTTGATCAATAAAACTAATCGACACAAAATGTCTGTTCTCTTTAATATATATGTGTGTGCGTGTGTGTGAAAATATTCTCAGATACAGTGTATGTGTAGAAGAGACAAAATGAATACAAAGAGACAAGAAGAAAAAACTATACTTATTCGACGCGTTTCGTCGTCTAAGAGACTTTATCAAGGCAATGTAGGATTTATTTTGTTGCACGTGTTTATATACAAAGGCGAGGATGTCATTGGTTTATCAAGGCTTTTAAATTTGAGAACGTTCATGAATGTTCATATGGTAGTTATGGAGGGCTCAAAGTGTCCTAATTCCGGCAAAAAATAAAGTGAGCGAATTTTTTTTTTTTTAGAATATTGCTTAGATTGTGTTTAGATAAACATTATTGGGATTTAATAAGCAATATTCTTTTTTACAAAAAATAAATTAAAAATACACTTGAATATTACTCGAATCAGGGTCAAACGAAGACATGACTCTAAGGATGCTTCCACAGTCATGCGCACAACGTTTCCGGCAACTGTGATGGTTCCGAGAGACGTGAGAATCGTAAAAGATTGTCATGCTTCTTTATTTCTTTCTCTGGGCTTATGGATCAAAGCCGGTGAGGTCTTGGATAGAAAGCGTAAGCAAAGAAGACCGAAAAACCTAACAACAAAAAACAGCGCTATCTAAAAACCATGATAAATAAGGAATTTCCGCGTGTCGATTTGCAACAAAACGGGTGGAAATAGGATATATATCCGGGTGTTGATTCGTATTAATAGTCATACTTGCAATCGGAGAGACGGGAAATGGATGAAACCGTGTCGAGATTCCAAATCTTCCAATTCGTACAGGCATTCACCACATGGGGATGACTAGATGGGCGATGTGTGTTGCAGTTTTTTGTACATATTATGTAACTAGTGAGCCAATCCAAATGATTGACTCATTTTATAGTCTACAAATAGAAGGTTAACCAATCAGAAGACGTAGAACATTCAATCCGTCGTGTATAAAGGCGGCCATTTTTGTTCACTCTACCCGAATGTCCAGTCCAGCTTGTCATGCGAAGAGAACCAGAAGGAAGAACTATGCTCTGCTACTTTTATCGAAATATCCACTGCTAACCTGAACAACGCTTTCCTACTGTCTTCGAAATATTCACTGCTAACCTCTGGGTTCTATACTCGAAGACGACCGTCATGATGAATAACAATTTGTTGGTAAGGGGAAGAGCTGATATAACATATGTTATCCCAAATATCACCTACTCAACCACCCGGACGAGCATGCGAGGCCCTGAATAAAACACCTACATGTAACATGAGATTTCAAGAATGGTGGTTTTCTTTCATCGCGTTACTGTGTAAACATGCAACGTGCCCTTTCCCAGCTTTCGTCGAACACCGACGAGATCGAAAATCGGAGCGCGTGTGTGATCATTGGCCTAGCGGTGAGGGTCGCGTTGAATGTTAACAATAAGATATGCTATATAAATGAAGAAAACGCTAGTGATGAGGTCCATTGAAATAGAAATCCGTTATACACATCTGGTAGGGGAGGTAACTCATAAACATAAGTCGAGATCTAATTCTGAACAGTCTCTGAAAAGTTTTGTTTTACTCTGGCAAAAGTGTAAGACACGATTATCTATTTTAGAGCTCCCATACGGATATTTTCTGAGGCGAGTCCAGATGTGGCACAAGGCCAAAAGTAGGGAGCACCCAGTAAGGCTCGAATTCACCGTTCAGACGTAATTGATCCAGCGAAACAATTACACTACGTAATGCTCACCATTACACCACGTGAAAGTGCCCTATAAATGATTTTCTAAGTCAACTTACATGTGGTACAAGGCCGATAGTATGGAGCACCCAGTGAGGCTCGAACTCACTATTCAGTCGTAAGTAATATAGTGAAACGAGCTTGCTAACAATTACAGCACGTCAAAGTACCCTATAAACGATTTTCTAAGCGCAGCTTAGATGTGGCACAAGGCTGATAGTATGGAGCACCCAGTGAGGCTCGAACTCACTATTCAGTCGTAATTGATATGGTGAGACGAGCTTGCTAACAATTACAGCACGTCAAAGTACCCTATAAATGATTTTCTAAGCGCAGCTTAGATGTGGCACAAGGCTGATAGTATGGAGCACACAGTGAGGCTCGAACTCACTATTCAGTCGTAATTGATATGGTGAGACGAGCTTGCTAACAATTACAGCACGTCAAAGTACCCTATAAAGGATTTTCCAAGCGCAGCTTAGATGTGGCACAAGGCTGATAGTATGGAGCACACAGTGAGGCTCGAACTCACTATTCAGTCGTAATTGATATGGTGATACGAGCTTGCTAACAATTACAGCACGTCAAAGTACCCTATAAAGGATTTTCTAAGCGCAGCTTAGATGTGGCACAAGGCTGATAGTATGGAGCACCCAGTGAGGTGTAAGTAATATAGTGAGACGAATTTGCTAACAATTACAGCACGTCAAAGTACCCTATAAATGATTTTCTAAGCGCAGCTTAGATGTGGCACAAGGCTGATAGTATGGAGCACCCAGTGAGGCTCGAACTCACTATTCTGTCGGAATTGATATAGTGAGACGAGCTTGCTAACCATTACACCACGTCGAGGTTCCCTATAAATTATTTTTTTTAAGCGCAGCTTAGATGTGGCACAACGCCGATAGCATGGAGCACCCAGTGAGCCTAGAACACTAACTCTCTGTTCACTCGTAATTAATCTAGCGAGACAAACTTGCTAATCATACCACGTCGAGCCAAAATTTAGATCTCATATGGTTCGAGTTAAAAAGAAATTAAATATGGCTTCTTGATCGATTTAATGGATCATTGAACCACAAGCTTGTCATGCGATCGGCAGTGGGTACTTGGCAAATATGGAATTGTAACAAAATAGACGAAAGTTAACAAATATCAGTTCAGGTAATGTCGCTCTTCTGTGTATATATATATCTTTGGTTGCTTTTGTGTTGTGCATATATATATATATATATATATATATATATATATATATATATATATATATATATATATATATATATATGTAAGCAAATATATGGACATAGATCCGACAGTATGAAGAAAAATACAGAAAAAACAAACAAAAATCTGAATATGCAATTATGTAGTATTAATGTTAATATAAAGTCGACGTCGGACGTTTCGGTCTATTTAAGACCATCTTCATGGACATTTTCATTTAAACATAATTAACATTAGAACTTATAAAAATTTAACACAAAAGACGATGGACATAAGAGCCCAACTTAATCTCTTCTGTTGATGTCGGAATACGTAGTGATCAATAGGTTCTTATATCTTCAACAAGCTTGAAGTCCTTCCCGTTACAAAGCAAATCAAAAAATGATTTAAAAAACGATGGAACAGTTCTAAAAAACAGTTCGATAATAAATCCTTTCCTTACTTGATCAATAGATTCTTATATTTTCGTCCAAGCTTGAAGTCTTCCACGTTATAAAGTAAATTCAGGTTTGTATTTCCAGTAGAAGAGATTTCTTGAACTGTTTATACAAAATTTTTCAATCGACTTTTTAATATTTTAATATTTGGAAATCATCTTCGAATACGTTTTAACAACATCGCCCACGTGACGGTCTTAAATAGACCGAAACGTCTTAGATGTTTAGAAAAGATGGTCATAAATAGACCGAAACGTCCGACGTCGACTTTATATTAACATTAATACTACATAATTGCATATTCAGATTTTTGTTTGTTTTTTCTGTATTTTTCTTCATATATATATATATATATATATATATATATATATATATATATTGTGTGTGTGTGTGTGTGTGTGTATTTAGGCAGCATTTTTTCATTGATGCATGCTTCATCAAATAATATAGACAAGTTTTGTCTATTCATTTTATGCAAATTCCTTTCATATCGTCTGATAAACTAAATAACATTATCGTTGAAAGGCGAAAGAAAATCATCATATTGATACATGTTTTTTTTAATCCTATCTAAGCTTTCGGCTTACATAAGCCATCATCAAAGATGACAATTAGAGTACAATATGTTAAACAATACACGGACATGATAATAATGATAGTCTTTTTTGTTGTTTGCATAGAAGATTTCCAAGCAACGACAAACTCGTGCAATACGAGACGCAAGAACCAAAAATTGCACCGCCGCTCATGTCGCCACGCATGATCACGTGAGAGTGAAAACGAGAAGTGTTAAGCATGGAAAGCCGTTGGTATAAACCAATGGCTTCTGTTATCAATTATAGGCATTTGAGTATAAGGATTTTCCGGAATTGTGTATGCGGCCAGGCATGTTGTTTTAAATGCTAAAAAATGTTGGAGTTATTATTCAAATGTAGTGTCAAGCGTCGTGAAAGCGAGTTTGTGGTGTGGCCAACAGAAATATTATTTAATCTGTTGGAGATACAATCTCGCAGAGGACACTTGAATTTGTAAACTATGTTTGTTTTTTGCAAATTGCTAACGGTGGCGGGGGAGAATCATTGAGTTGGATATACTAGATTTAGTGTAGTATATGATTAACTTAATATTTTTTCTAGGATCTGTTGCAGATATATTAGTATTTACTGTTTTTTAGTATATCTTTATCTTGTTTATAATTAGTATGCATTTGATTACGATTAATCTATTTGAGATTAGTTGAAGCAGTATTATGTTCTATTTGCTTAGTATTGAGACTTCTAAGAAAGCATCTGATTTGTTCATCAGCTATATAGTTTGTAAAGCTATTATTAATAAGTATTTGTTCTATATTCTTCAGTTCACTGTAAAAAATGCCAATAATATATATATATATATATATATATATATATATGTATAAAAATAACGTATGAACAGAAAATATATTAAATAATTGTCGGACTAATTTCATATTTATATATATATATATATATATATATATATATATATATATGCGTGTGTGGGGGGAATAAAGGTTTTGTATATGTTGAGGTTCACACTGCCTTTTGAATAGAAGTGTGTAGGTTTAACGCTTGTTTCCTGTTTAAAATTGGTTTTCCGGTTCCTTCTCATTTTCTGTCACCTTTAGTATAATCCTTGCGTCTTAGTGGTGTTATCGCCTTGCTTAGAGATGAAATGATTACACACACACACACACACATATATATATATATATATATATATATATATATATATATATATATATATAGAATAAGTGGATACAACGTTTAAAAAACACACTATCCAGCCAGGCTAAACTATAAATTTAACAATATAGATAGTATTAATATATAACCCTACAAATCAAAACCTACACACATTTCTCACCCACACAAGACAGACAAGGTTACGGAGGTGTTGAGGCCTCACACGTATACACACACCCACACGAATATACACACTTACAGACATCATACTCGCTCACTCCCTAATGAGCCAAATGATAACACACACCCACAGCAATATACACGCTTACACATATCATACTCACTCACTCCCTAAGAACCAAATAACACACACACACACACACACACACACACACACTTAACAGAGGCACGTCGCCTCACAAGGAAAACTGTCAAATTGACCAGGGGAATTCAGAGCAGCATAGATCCATCCAGCTCTTATCTCAAATAACAACTTAAAAGAGACTGTTTGACCAACACAAGGATTGTTAAAAGATTCCTGTTAAAAAGATTAAAAAAAATGAAAACTAAAGACAAAAGTTCATTTTCTCCACCAAGACATTCATTTCTGTAGTTTACTGCTACCAGCAAGCAAAAATATTTCTTCTCCTGATGATGGCCATTTTGGTCGAAACTAGTCGAGGAATCTAAATGAAATAATAATAATAAAAAAACGAAAGAATATTAATCTACAACCCAGTGTGTCTGAAGATTTTAAATTTTTTAATTTTTTATTGTTCAAAATATATATATATATATATATATATATATATATATATATAGAGAGAGAGAGAGAGAGAGAGAGAGAGAGAAAGTGATAGATAGATAGATAGATAGATAGATGTATTAGGGGATATTTGTGCGTACGTAGAAGCGTGCATTCCATCATTTCATGTTGATTATTTAGAAGTAATTTTACTCGCTTTTAACTGAGGAATGTTTTCAAATAATCTGGTGAGAATCTGGTTAGAAAAGACGTAAAAAAGATGAGCTGTACAATGCTCGAGTTTGGAATGTCTCTGGTGTAATCTATTTCATAAAACGGTCGGCCGCTTCTGGCCTCTTGATTTCGTTCCAACTTGTTGAAAAAAAATACCTCATTCCTAAAGCACAGGCAAACTCACCGGTAGATGACGCTGGAATAAAAAAGAATGAAAAAAAAACAAGTGTTTTACATTTGTACACAAGCAGTTTCTCTTTCTTTTTTATTTAAGTGCAATAACATTTTTTCGTTGTTAGCTAAGCTTATTTTGCTAAGATTCAAGCCCAAAATTGGTGAAAACGATAAAAGAAAGATTGTATTACGCCAAGTATAAAAAGTCTGCAGACCTGGCAAATGAAATCGTGGCTTTTGTGGATCTTTTCTGTTAATTCACACCAAATTATTAATTCACTCCCCATCCTGCAAAAAAAAAAAAGGATTTATATTTACTAAAATTCACACCAAATTGTCCCAGAACGAGACCCTTTAGCTGCACTAGTTTTTACCTTTGCGACCGCCCCAAATGTGGGCGACCCTGGTGTGCTATTTTTAAGTATTGGGGTCTGCGTCGCACTCACCAGAGAAACAAACCAAAAACAGATTTTTTTAATTGTAAAAATTCCTTGTAATTTCCTCGAATATGACATCCGCACTTACGAAATGTGAATAACTCCCTGACGTTTGGCCATTTTTCATTTCTGTGAGTTGGAATTACTGCGAGGCAGGCTAAACAAATTTTGATTTAAAATTATAATTTCAAAAGAGTGCCAAAAATTTAATGAAAAAACAAACTTTCATTTAAAATTATGATTTCTTAGGGTGAATTAATATTTCCGATGAGTAACTTTACGCTGTTTGAGGTGAATTAACAGAAAAGGTTCCTTTTTTTAAAACAAAGACCTTACAGCACAACAGGACAGAAGTGACAAACATTGAGGCTCAAAAATATAAAGAATTCACAAAACCCATATTTTTAAATGTTTTCGATAAAATTCTACGATTTGGCAAGGGTCCCGATCTTGATTGTTATAGTCACAATGTTTCTTCTCCCTTTGACCTTCTTCAGGAATCTGATGTCGCTGTTAGTCTAAGTCTGTAGTAAAGGAGTCTCATATTGGTTAATTTGGCCTTGAAATGTCGCTTGTCATTTACACAAAATCAGAAGTTTTTTTTTGTACTACTCGACAAATTTATTGAACTCACGATCTCCAATTAACTAAATTTACTTCTTTTTCTTCTATGTGCCGTTTCCCTGTAGAATTTTTTCGATCATGAATCTCCACAATTTCCTGTCCTTTGTAGCTCTTAATAAATTTTATTATGCGTTATCCCTCGTGTCTTCATTCCGTCCTATAAGTACCACATTTCCAAGCCATCTTTTCTTGATTAGCCAGATACAATGATATAAGATACTCAAACGACAAAAATAGATATTTACTTCTGATCGCCAGTGTCTTTTCCTGTCGGTGCTAACACTAACAAGATAGGGTACGATTTCAGATCTCCCTGCAGTCCGTTACATCATGAGGGTGCCTACCGGGTTTGCCATCAGGTGAAAAGCAAAGTCGGTCTGCTGAGAAAGACTTTCAAAAGACGAACACTGCGGAAATTTGTGTAAATTCCAAAGACGGAAACGGGTCAGAATTTGAGCGATCTTTGGAAGAAAAACTAGCAGTAATTTTTTCGTTTAGTCAGAGAAATCACATATTTTTTAATTGGTATCACCCCAAGCAAGCTAGTACATCCACTAACACGCAAGGGGTTACAAGGTGTGGAAAAATTAAGAACAGAAACATGTAATGAGTAAAAAGAGAAAAGAGCAATAAAGAAGAGTGTGGATATCGATTGACATTGCATTTAAATTTTTGCAGATCAAAATTGGCTGGAAAGCATGGAGCCGGAAAGGAGTTCCTCAAGCGAGAAGTGCGAGAAAAGAAACTGTTTGCATAAAACTTACGGCTATATCTAGCCAGCTCAACTATAAATTGATGAGATCTCGAGGCCAGTCTGGTACTGCGCTTAAATTCAAAAACAAAAAAAATCAAAATAGCGAAGACCGATATTTATTTGTAATTTAATTACAAAATGTGGCACAAGGCCAAAATGGGGAATGGGGGAAAAGGACGGTCTTCTGTCTTAAATTTAAACTTAGCTAGCCACAAACACTGACCCAAAACATACAACAATATTCCTTGCACCAAAACATCACATTGTTACTTACCTTTCTTACTACATCCACCATAATACCTCATTGTCTCTATGAAAGTCGTCACTGGCCCCCTTATGTACAGTTCATCGTCTGTGCGGGGAGGGGAATCAAACAATTTAAAAAAGAAGAATGATATTTATTTCTGCTATGTAGAGAAAATGTGGCAGAAGGCCAAGATGTGGAATCGGGGCGGAAAGGACGGTCTTCTTCTGTCTTAACTTTAAACTTAGCAAGCCACAAACATTGACCCAAACATACCACAATACCACAGGAAAGAGCGATATTTATTTCTGCTATGTACAGAAAATGTGGCACAAGGCCAAAATGGGGAATGGAGGAAAGAGGACGGTCTTCTTCTGTCTTAACTTTAAACTTAGCTAGCCACAAACATTGACCCAAACATTCCACAATATTCATTACACCAAAGCAACACATTCTTACTTACCGTTCTTACTACATTCACCATAATACCGCATTGTCTCTATGAAAATCCGAACTAGTCCCCATATGCACAATTCATTGTCTGTAGGGTGGGGGAATAAAACAGCAATTTAAAAACTATCCCCAATGAGTATTTACAATATGAATACAGATCTATTTACAAGAAACTAAACAAAATAATGTTAGTAATAAAAAAAAAACACAATCCTTAACTCTAGCAGAAACATCAGTTAACTGGATGCAATCAATGCGGGACTATAATAATATAAAACATTAATTCATCTAAAGCACTCACACAAATACACACCCATTCAAACACAACAACAAATACGAAAAAACACACCCGAAACGAAAGGCGCCCCGCATCCACCAGAGAACTGACCAGCTAACGAAGAGCTCACCGAACACTTACCATGAAAGTATTTATTAGGTTGGTGCAAAAATAATGACGTAATAATGTCGTTTTTTGACGTTAAAAAATACGTCAAAAAACGACATTATTACGTCATTATTTTTGCACCAACCTAATATTAAAAAAAATAGCTACAGAGACAACCTTACGGCGGCAGGCAAGTGACTGAAGCCGAGCAGCCAGATCAGGACCAATAATATTGCCGATTCTTCTTTGGATCTTATCAAGGAGCTCCGGGTAAATAGCAGGGGCACTGGATCATATATGGCTGCAATATCCTAAGCATAATGTATTTAACAAAACAGATACTACTTCTTGTATGCGCCGTGTCTCTTCAGGACGTGGGCGATCATATCTCTCCACAACTTCCGCTCCTCACTAAAGTTTGGCTTTTCACCGTCCTTCCCTTGTTTCTGTTCTGCCAGCCAAGCTCGTTATGTAGGTTACTCTCTGCTTTCTGCTGTCACTTTTACCTTCAATACTTGCTGCGAGTGTCAAATTTTCTAAGCCATTTTTTCTCATTGTGCCCTTGAAATATCAGCTGTCTCTTTTAGTACAAAGTTTCCTTTTTGTTTCCATTCTCCTTAAAGCTTCCTCGCTACTCACATGTTCAGTCTGTGGTATTCTCTGTTTCCACATCTCTCTTGTTTCAAACCTGCTCTTCATCTGTGAGGAAATTCTCCAGCATTCACTGCTTATATACGAGAACCGATATTACATGAGTGTTCAGCATTCTTTTCTTTATTTCTAACGAAATTTTCCTGTTTTCTAATACTTTGCTTAGCTTTTGGAAGGCAGCTTCCGCTATTCTAATGTGCCTTTAGATTTCTATGTCTCATTTTCTGTCCTCTGCTGAAATATTTCCCATATACGGTGGAACCTCGTTTCACGAATTTAATTCGTTCCGGAAAGGCCTTTCGTAACCCGAAATGTTCTTAAACTGAAACAATTTTTCCAATAGGAATCAATGTCGACAAAAAAAGTTACAGTACAATAAAATTGGAAAAGAAAAGCATGACACAACACACGAATGTATACAACATGGCGTCGACTCAGTAATTTTTCCGTTCGACGATGTTGTTCAAGAACCGAAATTTTGTTCGATAACCGAGGCATTTTCATCACGAATTTTCTGTTCGAAAACCGATTTGTTCGACATGTGAAACATTCGAGAACCGAGGCTTCACTCTATTTAAATTTTCTTACTTGCTTGATTTCCAGATTCCCAATTCGTAGTTCGTATCTCAGGCTGTTCCTTTAGCTGACAACCATCCATTATATCTTCTTACAATTGATACTTAGTCCTTTCTTCTGACCTTCCTTTCCTACCTTCTGTCAGTCTTCATGCAGTTTTCTTTCTGTGCTTATTATTGGATATATTCTGAATATCGTATGCATTTCGGCCAATAATCCTGTTAGAACTTCTAGTTCTCTTGGGACTGCCTGTCTGTAAATATTGAATAAGTCCGGTGAGACGAGACATCCTTGTCTTAAGACAATTTCTAATTTTTTTTTTTTTTGTACTTACTTAATACATTTCCTATCCGTATGGAAAAATTTTCCTCCCATTATATATATTCTTAGTTATTCTCATATACTGATTGCATATATATATATATATATATATATATATATATATATATATATATATATATATATATTGACTGCTGACTTGAGATGGAACAAATACATTGAGTCTATAGCTTCGTCCACCGCAAGGAAAGTTGGCTCCTTGTGGTTCGCCAGGAAATTTTTCTCGCCAGACTCGATCCTTCAAATTTACAAATCAACCAGTCACCCTTGCATGGAGTATTGCTGCTATATATAGTCTGGAGCCCCTTCTGTTTGTCTCAAGGTTCTTGATAAGATCCAGAGACGGGTATGCAATGTAATTGGCCCTGATCTGGCATCTCGTCTGCAGTCTCTCTCTCATAGACGTGTCGTCTCCTCCCTTTGTCTTTTTTACAAATACTTTCATGGTAACTGCTCCGATGAGCTGCTTTCGCTGGTTCCCAAACTTCATGAATTCAAGCGTTCTACTAGGCTGGCATCTCGCTCTCACCCTTTCACTGTCGAAAGTGTTAAATGTAGCCGTCTCTTCTACTCTAATAGCTTCATGTCTCACACTTCTCGCCTGTGGAACTCCCTCCCCTCTTCCTGTTTCCCTGATAGCTATAATCTCCAACTATTCAAATGTAATGTCAATCGACGTCTCCAGATGTCTTGATCTATCCCCTAACCTTCTCTTCATCCTTTCCTCTATCACTCCTCTTTGCTCTCGCTCCAACTCCCTGTAACCCTTTGCGTGCTAGTGGCTTCCCGCCTTGCTTGGGGCGAAACGCTTAAAAAATGTATATATATATATATATATTTCCTAGGAAGGAAAATAGTTCTTTGTTAAGTAACTTGTTCTTTCAAAACCTCTTCGCTGTAAATTTGTTATAAGTCCGGTGAGAAGACCCATATTGTCTTAATCTCTTTTTTATTTTTGTATATTAATTGACTTAAAAATATTTCTAATATAATCATACAGTCTAAGAATATTAACAAATGGAATTTACTAGTACATGTTACGACGAGCAGAAATTACGTCAGAACATCAAAAATGGATACCAAAAATTGAGTATTGCTGCCCTATCTAGACTGAAGCTGCCCAGTCTTTACTTGCCTACCTTGGCAGGGTTCAAAAGCATCTACGCGGCCTTGTAGGTGATGGATTATTTTCCACCTTACAACCCCTTTTCCACAGGCAGCTACTCTATCGGTATTTTCGTGGAAAATGTTCTGACGAACTCCATTCTTTAGTACCACCAGTACTGACCTTCTCCATGCCACGTACGACTCATTCCTATTCCCTTTGTATTCCATTAGTAAGGAGGAAGTTCCGCTTGGATAGCTTCTACTCTAGGACTGCTACTTTATGGAACAGACTCCAGACAGGACGTTTTCCCAATCACTAGAATCTTAACTTCAAGCCCAAGGCTAACCATTATCTCTCCTACATAGCCTAGTCTACGATACTTTTTATCGTCTGTTCAGGCGCTTATATAACAAGATTCAGCAACCCTGATTCGCATTTGGGCTTTATGTTAGTGGACCATTAGTAATAAAAAAAAGAATTTTAAAAGAAGCTTCTTCTAACTAACACCATATTAAACAAAACAAAAAAAAAGACTAAAACTGGTTTAAAATTAAACTAAAATCCTGGGTACATATGCGCGTCAGTGAAAAGCAAAAAGTCAACTCATCATTTTAATTTCCACATGCTTGGCATTTTATTCTGATTTCATAGGCGTCAGTAAAATTGCTATCAGTGCCCTCCATCTTAAGAGGGGTGGCGGGAATATCTGTCTGCTTTTGAAAAGTGTACATGAATTGCTAACAAGCGTATCACTCCCTGCCATCTTACCAGGCGCCCTACCGTCAACCCTTTTACTGTGTCACTCCGCCCAAGAAAAAAAAATCTCTCGAAAATATTAGCTAAAAAAATGAATTTTCCCAATAACTAAATATCGAGTTGGGTTTGATTGTTACTTGTATGGTCATTCAATGCAAAAAAAAAAAAAAAAAATTTTATATACTCTACAGGCAAACATTCCTCGGGTTTAGACAAATGTCAAACGGTAAACATGGGTCGAGTTTAGAATTGGGTTAGAAAAGTAAACATTTTCGAGTTTATAATTCTATCAAGATGTAAACACCTTTCGACTTTATACTTGAATCAAGATGTAAACACCTTTCGAGGTTATATTTGAATCAAGAAGTAAACACTTTTCAAGTTTATACTTGAATCAAGATGTGAAAAATTTTGAGTTTATACTTGAATCAAGATTTGAACACTTTTCGGGCTTGTGCTTGAATCACGATGTAAACACCTTTTGAGTTTATACTTGAATCAAAATGTAAACACTTTTCGAGTTTATACTTGGATCAAAGTGTAACACATTTCGAGTTTATACTTGAATCAAGATGTAAAAACCTTTCGAGTTTATACTTGAATCAAGATGTAAAAATCTTTCGAGTTTTTATACTTGAATCAAGATGTAAAACATTTCGAGTTTATACTTGAATCAACATATAAGAACCTTTCAAGTTTATACTTGAATCAAAATGTAAACACCTTTCGAGTTTATACTTGAATCAAGATATAAAATTCTTTTGAGTTTATACTTGTATCAGAAGATAAATATTGGTCGGATTTACAATTGTGTCGAACTTGTAGTTAAAAAGTAAAGATTGTTCTGATTTATACTCGATTCAAAAGGTAAACATTGGTTCAGTTTATACTCGAGTCGAAATTAAATAATGAATCAGGTTTAGACCTGTATCAAAAGTTAACCCTTGCATCCCTAAATCATGCTCAAATAAAAGCCAGAATGCTAAATGCTTATTTTCAATGCAGTTAAAACTTATCTCACTTGGACTATTGGCACTAAACAATCATTCTCAATCATTGACCGGTGATCACTTCCTGGCACTGCTTTGTAACTATTTACAACCCGCTCGTTGGCTATGATCGAACAACCACGTGAGCACGCGGAGAGACACGTGACACTTTAAAATGAAAAAAAAAACAACGAGTGAGCACTATGTCTTTCATAATGGCTACCGATATCCGAAAGTACTCGAACACTGGACATTTTACATCTAAGTATATACCCGAAACCAAGAAAATTGTACGAAATGTAGAAAAAAAAATATTAACAAAGATCTTGCGTTGGTATTTAATAAATTATTGCCCAATAAATATATATTATAAAATGGACTAAGTCCGACAATTATTTTAATCTATTTTCTGTTTATACGTTATTTTTATAGATACAAATATCTAAGTAAATTCTCTGTTATAATAAACAGTATTAACAACATTTACCGGTCGGTAAATGTTGTTAACAATGCTTATTATAAACAGAGCATTTAAATAAATATCTATATATAACGTATAAACAGAATGTATATTAAAATAATCATCGGACTTAGCCCATTTCGTAAGGTATATATATATATATATTATGAAATGAACTATGTCCGACAATTATTTTGATATATTTTCTGTTTATACGTTATTTTTATAGATCCAAATATTTAAGTAAATGCTCTGTTCATAATAAACGGTATTGATTATATTTACCGTCCTGAGTGTCCTAGAAATTTCATCGAAAATATATATCCTCCGACGGGAATCGAACCTGTTCCCTACACGGAACCGTCATCAGATCTAACGTGCTATACCACTCAGCTACGAAGGAGAGTCCGGTTAGCAAAGTCGATTTTATTGTTTTTAAACTGCAATTTTCCATCAAAGTTAGGATGCTTGTCTCGGTTGGTAGTTGAATAATTAAAAGAAAAATGTGTTGTTCCATGATTGATTTCATGGAAATATTTCATCTAACTGTTGCTAGCTTTGGTCACTCATTTAATTTGAGTAAAACAATGCAAAGAAACTAGAGACGCTTAAAAATTCAAATCAAGGAAAAAAAACGAATTGATGATGCTTACAAAAAGCAGACATTTTTTAATTACAATTTTCCATGATTTCCCTCAAACCTTCATGTCTGCTCGAGGCGTATCCAAACGTAAACAAATGACGTCCCACACTACGAAATGGACAAAGTCCGACAATTATTTTAAGTTATCTACTGTTTATACGTTATTTTTATCGATACAAATATTTAAGTAAATGCTCTGTTTTTAATAAACAGTATTAACAACATTTACCGGCCTGAATGTCGAGAAATTTCCATAGAAAATATGTGTCTTCCGACAGGAATCGAATCTCTATCCTACACAGAACCGCCATATAGCTTGACGTGCTATGCCAATTTAGCTACAGAGGAAGTGACTGGTTAGCAAGGTTAAATTAATGTTTTTAAACTTCAAATTTCTCATGATTTGACATTGGTAACCAGACGCTTCCCTTGTAGTTCTGTGTCGGATAGGGTTCGATTCCTGTCGGAGGACACGTATTTTTTATGAAAATTTCTCGTACATTCTGGCTGGTAAATGTTGTTAATACTGTTTATTATAAACACAGCATTTACTTAAATATTTTTATCTATAAAAACAACGTATAAACAGAAAATATATTTATATATGTGTGTGTTCGTGTGTGTATGTGTTTGTGTGTGTGTGCAGGACCCTTGTCACAGCCTCCTTCATTTTTTTCATTGTCTTCAAAAACAAATGCTCCTTTTGGAAACAACCAGTAGTCACAGGGCGCAAAGTTTCGACTGTAGGGAGGGTGATGTTCAGTTTTGACGTACATCTCTGTCAACACAAAAAATTATTTCATAGCAAGCTTTCAAATTGTCTTCACGTCCCGACTGCATTATGGAAACGAGTCAGCTGTGTTTAGTAGGGGCGTTTTCGAAGAGCTGTTACAGCCGCCTCCTTCAATCCTGAATAACAAGATTTGGCAGGTCAGCTTATTTAGATGGCCAGTAATAATATACTAAAATAGTAAAATTACAATATTCTAGAAACAGATATAGCTCCCTCTCCTAAAAAAAAAAAATGTCCCAAAATTTCTGGGACACACCTCGTCCGAAAGAGAAAAAGAGGAAAAAAAGACGGAAAGAGAGTAAGGGGACAAAAAATTATGAAAAGAAATAACCACGACATTTGACAAGTACGCACAGGCAGATGCACACACACGCACGCACACAAAACAGGCACACACACGCACACTTAGACACACACACAAAATAGGGAAAAATCAAGCTAAGATCAATAATAATAGTATCTCAATTAACGCATAAATTAATGACATCAATTTTTTTTTTAAGCATTTCACCCCAAGCAAGGCGGGACGCCACTAGTACGCAAGGGGTTATAGAGGGGGAGAGAGAGTAAAGAGGTGTGATGGAGGAAAGGATGAAGAGAAGGGCAGGGGATAGTTCAGAGCATCTGGAGATGTCGATCGGAATTACATTTGAATAGTTGAAGATTATAGCTATCAGGGAAACAAGTAATAGGAAGGGAATTCCACAGACGGGAGGTGCGAGACATGAAGCTATTGGAGGAGAATAGACGGCCACATTTAACCGTTTCGACAGTGAAAGGGTGGGACCGCGATGCCAGCCTACTAACACGCTTAAATTCATGCAGTCTGGGAACTAGTGAAAGTAGCTCGTCGAAGCAGTAAACCGTGAAAATATTTGAAGAAAAGACAGAAGGAGGCGACGGCACATCTGTGAGAGAGCGACTGAAGACGAGATGCCAGATCAGGACCAACCACATTGCTTATCCGTCTCTGGATCTTGTCGAGGACCTTAAAGATAACGAAAATGAGAAAAACGGCAATCAGTTGCTGAAACCTCCTGACGAGTGAAATGAACAATTACGGAAAAAATTCCTCTATGAAACGCTGGATTCTAGGTGCGGAATATAAAATCAATCAGCTACGTGCCAAATTTTATTTGTATTAATGTTATATATATATATATATATATATATATATATATATATATATATATATACAGTGTAACCCAGATATAAGAGACCCGGATATAAGAGAAACCCGGATATAAGAGAGATTTTCTCTGGTCCCAAATTAGAGCCTGTGTTAATGTATATAAAATAGACCAAACCCGGATATAAGAGAAACCCGGATATAAGAGACTTCTTCTCCGGTCCCGACAACTCTCTTACACTGTATATATATATATATATGATGGATTCTCCGGTCGTGTTCGACATATGAGGTTCCGACAACCACGAACTAATTATCTGCATGCCTATGACGGGCATGACTTTTGAGACCGGCTCGAGAATTGCACAAAAACCCACAAACAGTACATGAGAATGTATTGTATCCAAGTGCAGCAGGAACACTGTTAGGTGCCTTATTTTGCTTTCTCGTTTCATGTAGTCGACTGATGCTTACTTCTCAGTGCAGCTATATCAATCTTGTACTTCTTTATATCCAATGCGACCAGAGCTGTTTTTCTTTCTGGTGCTGAGTTGTTGTCCTGGAGAGTTCGTACATTCCAAGTGCCAAGATGACGTTGATGTTGTTTCGTAGTGTTTTTCGCAATAGCCAGATATGTGTGGAACTAATTAGATGTAGTTCTCAGAAAACCAACACAATGATTTGTTTCATGTGGTGAAGGCTTGTGTAGGACCATCCACACTTTTTGGATCTGTCGATAAAAAAAGTAACGGTGCAAAATACTTGCCACGGAAACTCCGAACAACAGTCTTCATGTGTTATTATCGCGGAGTTTAACCTCTCCGGATCACAGTCAATATCAGCCAGTACACACCTCTCAGCAGACATATGCAATATAATGACCGGATTAAGCTGTCATGAGTTTTCCTTCCCATCTGAAGTATTTTTATCGTGAAACCAACACTAAAAGAATTGCAATCAAACCAAAGCTCAGATATATATATATATATATATATATATATATATATATATATATATATATATATACTTTATTTTTGGATAATTACATCAACATGGAAGTAAACGCTACATATAAGCAATATTGTTTCGATGTGTACCAACACATCTCATCGGGCGTTAGTAAATGACTGGTTAGTAGATAATTTATCGAATTTTAAAATTTAAAATCACATACAACCTCTTTTCACGCAAAAAAAAAGAAGAAAAGAAAAAGAGTAAGAAAGAAAGACACAAGATACATTCTCTTTTCCAGAGAAAAGGAAGAATAAGTGAAAAAGGTAAGAAAAAGCGGGAGGAGATAGCAGCGAAATATGTTTTGTTTATAATCAGATCCACCAATCAAAATGGTCTACGTTAAGTAAGAGGTCATGACCCCCCAGATTTAAAATCGTTGACAGCTTAGACGTTATATTCAATACATTTAAGTTTGATACAATGTAACCATAAGACAACTGGCACTTCTTATGGAGAAAGGAAAAGTCCTTTTGACAAACCGCATACTTTGTGAGTTAAAAGTTAAAATTTCACAATTTATAGTCTGTAAATGATATGGCCCTGTAAGTAATAAATAAAATGAAAAAAACAAAATAATTATACAAAATTATTTAAATATATAGATCAAACAAAATTATTTAAATAACCAGATCAAACAAAAATTTTAAACTTATAGATCATATAAAATTAATTAAAATATATAGATCATACAAAATAAATTAAACTGCTATCTAAAGGGTTCTATATATACAAAACCAATCCATGGAAAATGTTAAAATGTCAGCCAAACTCTATACACTAAATATCATTAGCAGCACTAGAAGAAAAATGTACAAAAATACTACGTCAAAATTGATCTTACAAACAAAAGATACGCTTTATACGGCGCAACAAGTTTATTCTAAAATATAAGAAGAAGCAATTATCAAATTACAATATCTAACAAGATTGTAGCGTCAAACGTAAGATGTGCTTACAATTAACCGTTAATTCAAATCTTTGATTTAATAGATCATCCCTATTCAAAGACCAGATATCGGCATTTTCTCCTGTAAAGACAGAAAACAAGGTTCATATAAGGATCTACATGTTCTTGCCAGTTTTTAAATTTTCCATTTAAATTTTTTCATATTCATCTTTCAATATCCAAAAATATTTTGAAAGTGAAGCATTATTTCTATAATTAATAATATTTATTCAAAATTTATGGCATAAGCATGCTATAATATCACTACAAAAATAGTCATTTTGTTTCATCACTTTTGGTGTCTTCTCAAGTGATGGTGCTGATAAGTAATATTTTGAAAAGAAGATATGTGCTGCTACCACCGGGTTTTAAATGTATTCATAGTACTACCAATATAACATTTATGTGTGTGTGTGTGTGTGTGTGTGTGTGTGTGTGTGTGTGTGTGTGTGTGTGTGTGTGTGTGCAAGGATTACCGTTTTTACGGTAAGCAGTAATAAAATTCTTGATGGTTGGTAATATCGTTTAGGAATTTACATATCTTCATTAGAAAAAAATAGGTGTTGTTAATTTATTTGGCGAAAACGTGTGTATCATCATTTTTAACATTATCAGTACAATCATTGTTATCATCAGAAATACCGCGATTAAACCATTAATCATGATAATTTGGGTTAGGATAATAATCTTGATATTAAATTTTTCATACCGTTGCATATATATTAGGAAGCTTACCCAATCAGTTTCAACGCTGAATATAAAATCTAACAAGTAACTGTTTTGCTATTGGCGAGAAAAAGTATTATCCTATATGAGGTTATATATATATATATATATATATATATATATATATATATATATTAACTCTCACGAAATCGGCATTTCTTACTCAGGTTTATTTCCCTCTGTTTTTTCTATAAATATATTCATTACAATTGTTCTTGTGGGCTCTCTTTCTTGGTACCTCAACCGCATAAATTTACACAGTCAGTTACGTGCCATGCGTGATACGCGCTTAGGCGGTCATGCATCTTTTGATACATGACTGACGAAGCAGATTTTTTCCCGCGTTAGGTTGTCATTTCTTTTTGCGGTAGACCAGTTGCCTTCCAAGGCTATAGACTATTTACTGTGGGGTGGCGGAGAAGAGGATTCATACCTTTCCAAAGGCTATTAGCACATAAATTGGCTTGTCATAGTTAAGTGAAGTTTTACAAATAGATGCCAACTTGTTGAAT
This sequence comes from Acanthosepion pharaonis, assembly GCA_903632075.3. Lineage (NCBI taxonomy): Eukaryota > Metazoa > Mollusca > Cephalopoda > Sepiida > Sepiidae > Acanthosepion > Acanthosepion pharaonis. Next base: position 2,349,129 of record CAHIKZ030003432.1, read on the forward strand.
GCCAAGTAAAATGCAAATGTTAACAAAAAGTATAATTTTGACTTTAAAGAAAGAATTTAACCCAAAGATAAAAAATTCGCCTTGTTGTCTTTGGATTCATTTTCATTTTTGAAAATTCGTCTTCTTTATGTCCCTTCAGATCATAGGCGATCATAACTCTCCACATTTTCCGTTTCTTTGCAGCTCATTATAAATTTTGCCTTTTAATTATATCCCCTAAATCCTGTTCTGTCATCCGAGCTCACTATTGTTATGCATCGTTTCCGGTTCCTCTTATCTTCAATCTGTCCTGTGAGTGTCATATTTTCCAAGCCCTCCCTCTTCAATTTGTGTGCCTCAGAAATTCCAACTGTCTCTTCCTGATGTTAAGTATAAGTTTCCTTTTTGTTTCCATTTTCTCTAAAATGCTACTCATATGTTCGGCCCATGGTAGTCTCAGCATCTTTCTGTAGCACAAAATTTCTGTTGCTTCAAGACTCTTCATCTTTGAGAAGATTGTCCAGCACTCACTACCATATAGGGGGGGGACAGATATCACGTAACTGTTTAGTACTCTATTCTTTGTTTCTAACAAAGTTTTCCTATTCCTTAATACTCTGCCTAGGTTTTGGAAGGCATCTTTGTCTATTCCAATGCGCCTTCGGATTTCAGTGTCACACTTTTCGTCCTCTGTTAAAACACTTCCCAGACATCGTTATAAAGGGTGTTTCTTTAAGACGGATCAAAGTCAGCAGTAAATAAATCAGTGTTATTGGTGAAAATTTATTTATTTCTCTATTGGATCATGTTATTTAAGTCATGGCCATTATGTGTGAAAAAATAATATCACCCAAATGTCCGCCAAGGCTTCATCGGCACACCTCCACTCGATGGTTAAAATATTTAATGACGTCTCTGCATTGTTGCTCTTCGATCTCACCAATATGCCTTATTATCTCATCCTTCAGCTGTTGAATTGTTGTTGGCTTGTTGGCATAGACCTTACTTTTGAGATGGGTCAAAGGAAGAAATCTAAAGGCGTTAAGTCGTACGACTGTGGTGGCCAATTGACTTCGCTGTTTCGAGAGATGATGCGACCTGAGAATTTCTCATTTATTTCTGTTTGAACGTCCATTTTCGTAATAGGCTTCAATTACTTTGACACTTTGTTTGATTGTTAATCTTTCCATGGCTGAAATTGCCAAAGACTTAAGTTGTTAAATCTGAAAGAAAAAGAAAAAATCATTAAATGCTTAAACTTAATTCACATTTAAAATCAGTTCAAGTTATTGGAACACCCTACTTGCCATTTTAAGAAAAAAAAATGAACCTGTCCACCATACAAGCAGACAGAAGATATCTTTTCTATTTTCAAATTAAAATGAGACTTGAATATTTTAATGGTATAATTGCCAACATGAAGTGGAAAGACTATATTGAATTGCGAGTTCAGCTGCTAAGAAAGTTGGTTTACTGTGTTATGCTAAATAATTTTTCTCTCCAGAATCTAACTTACAAATCTATAAGTTTACCATTCATCCATTGCTTAGTATATTGCTGCCGCATATGGTCCAATGCTTCTGCAATTTATTTAGAGATTCTTGATAAAATCCAAAGGAGAATCAGCAATATTATTGGCCCCAATCTGATGTCTTGGCTTCAGTCACTTTCCCACCGTCACAAATTTGCTTCTCTATGCCTTTTCTATAAATACTTTCATAGTAATTGTACGGATGAGATATTCACTGTGGTACGAACACTTTATGAAACTAAGTGCAGTACTAGATCAACAGCAAGGTTTCATTAATTTATAGTTGAATTAGCCAAGATGTACCTGTAAGTTCTATGCAAACAGTTGCACTTCTTCGTTGTGGAACTCTTTTCCTGGTCCATGCTTTCTGGCCAACTTTGATCTTCAAATATTTAAACACAATGTCAATCATTATCTACTGTCTTCCTGATTACTCTTCTATTGTTTTCGCTCCTTTATATTGTTTTCTGTTTTCTAATTCTTCCACACCCAATAAATCCTTGTGTCTTAGTGGCTTTACTGCCTTGCTTGGGATAAATTCAATTTGAAAATTAAAAATAACGAAATGAATAAAAGAATGGAGAACTCGAATATACGGAATATATAGAATTTTTTTTTTTTGGTATGTGTTGTGGATTCCGGGATGAAATCCGGTCTCCAAGGAATGACAAACGCAGGAATGAAATATAACAAATAAATGTATTTACACAATAACACAATTGGTAATACGGTTAGTAGATCCAGAAACGCGGTTAGTAGCAATAATAATATATATATATACAGTTTGGCAAATCCAGTCACGAAGTAGGACTTCCTTAGAGTCTACGTGCTTGTAACTGTGACTTATACAAGCGGTTACCTCACACTATTACTCTACCTCCAACTCAATCACAATCACAATCTCTGACTGACTCTGGGCAGTCCAAGTACATACTGGTCGAGTCCACTTGTATGAAAAAGGGGTGGACCCCATAACAATATGGGGAGTATAAAATCTAAAGGATATGTGTATTTTTTGCTAGCGGGCCGTATATTTATAAATTTGAACGTTCATTTTCAAAATAGGCTTCGATAACTTTAACACGTTGTTTGATTGTTAATCTTTCCATGGTTAAAATTGCCAAAGACTTAAGATGTTAAATTTGAAAGAAAAAGAAAAAATCATTAGACCAAGTATGGCCAACCTGTGGCGCATGCGCCATAAGTGGCGCATTGGATGCTTACAAGTGGCGCATTGCATCCTTTTGATGAAAAGAAACTAAGCCACTTCTACTCATTTCATTTCAGTGATTTTATATTTATTGCACGTCCTTTGCGAAAGTGCTAAAAGGATACGCCCTTTGTCATAAGCATATATTTTTCAAATAAATAGATTTTATTTTTAACTTTAAAATATGTCCATATTACAACACGTACTGAAAGGAAGTGAATGTTTGTGTGGCGCATTTAAATTAATCGTACAAAATATTGGCCAATGGAATCAAAAGGTTGGTCTGCCCTGCATTAGACGTTTAAACTTAATTCACATTTAAAATCGGTCCAAGTTATTCGAACACCCTTTACTTGTTTGAATGTTGGTATCTCCAATTTGTAAGTGACGTTTTGGGCTCAATCCTTTTGCTAACAACCCTGCATTCTGTCTTCTTGTAGTTGATGTTTAGACCTTTCTTCTCGCTTTCCTTCACTACCCTCTGTAGTTGTTGTAGTTTTATTTCAGTGTCTGCTAACAACATTTAGTTTTGTATTTATTGTTTCACAAGAATCTTGATAATTTCCTTTACTGGGTTTCTCATATCGAGGCAACACGTTTTCAAATTTCTCCTGGGTTCTTCTTCGTTGTGTTTCTGCCTTGCGGCAAATTGTAAATGTGTTTCTAACTTCCGGGAAAATCAAACTGGCTTCTCTCTTCCGGCTACTTGTAAAAAGTTTTTTTTTTTATAACTTCAGCCAATTCGTAGATGTATTTCTGATAGCTGCTGTCTAGTGCGTGTATATGTATGTGCGTATATGTGCCTGCGAGTGTGTCCTTGTATCATGTTAATGGTAATGTTAATAATAGCCGTTTCCCTACAAGGAAATATTTAGTACTCATTCACCAAGCAGCCAGTACTGTTTTAGGTTGAAATTTATAAAACATTTTCTGTTGAAACACTTTTTAGGAAACCAAATTTCTCAAATCCAGTAGCTTTTATCGATCTCCTCCAGTATTGATGGAGTTTTCCTTCCTTGCCTTATGCATATGGCTGTGTGGAACATCACATCAGGTAAAAATTATTTGTCGGGAAAATAGGTTTCTCAAATCCAGTAGATTTTATCGCTCTTTCCAGTACTGATGGCGATTACCTTCTTTTCCTTATTTTGGAAGTCGTGTGGACCATCACATCAGGCAACCATTATAGGTCGGGAAAATAGGATTATCAAATCCAGTATCTTTTATCGCACTTTCCAGTATTGATGGCGGTTTCCTTCCTTGCCTTATGTTTGTAGTCGTGTGGAACATCACATCAGCTAACCATTATGAGTCGGGAAATACGTTTCTCAAATCCAGTAGGGCCGGGAAAGTAATTTTTATCGCTCTCTTCAGTCTTGATGGGAGGGGATTCCTTACTTGCCTTATGTTTGTGGTCGTGTGGAACATCACATCAGACAACAATTATTGGTCAGATAAATAGGTTTCTCAAATACAGTAGATTTTATCGCTCTTTCCAGTACTGATGGCGGTTTCCTTCCTTGCCTTATGTTTGTGGTCGTGTGGAACATCAAATCAGACAAGCATTATTGGTCGGGAAAATAGGTTTATTAAATCCAGTAGCTTTTTATAGCAGTATAACCAACCTTTTATCTGTAGTTGAAGGCATACAGTACCGTTCAAAATATATTTAATTAGACATAAAATTATTTTGAAATTATTTCTGTTAAATTTCGGCATTAAATTACCCCTAGAGCTGTTTATAAGCCGTTAAACAAACAAATTAATTAACAAATGAATCAAATCTGTCTATATTTCTGAGATGAGGTTTTGTAATTATTTACATTATTTAAATTGTTCGGACTGTTGTCCTCATCTTTATTGCCACATGGTTCAGTAGATAAGAGCGATGGTTGAATCCAGTGACTTGACCCAAAGAGTTGTGAGTTCAATACCTGGCAACTGCAGTGGTGAACAAAATCTTGGAGAGTTGAGTTAAAAGGAGATAACTGCGACATCCGGAAGAGGCATGGCACGTTGAACTAGAATAATCTACCCCGGCGGACGAAATAAAGGGTTCAGTTCGAAATTACTGTCACCTTAAGAAGGTGTACACCAGCCTAAACGTCGTGAATATTGCAATAAAGATTAGGATAACTGCCCGAACAATGTAAATAATGCAAATCAATCAAAAACAAACACAGTAAATTTTTTTGTACTTCCTTTGACATCTTAGTTTCTCCTGGTATAAATTGCTATCCTTCCGATGATTACAAAAATGTATTTTGTTTTATGACTTTTTGTTGTTGTTGTTGTTGTTGTTGTTGTTGTTGTTGTTGTTGTTTTGTACACTTTTTACTTCTATTTTTTTAGTTTCTTCTACTTTTTCTGACACTAATTTTAATCGTTCTTTAAGGAGAAGAAATTTTGCCAGCATCAAAATTTCTTCTTCAACAAATTTTGGAATGAATTGTGCTGAACTTTTTTTATGCTTTATGCTTAAATTCTTTCTTTGCATTACATAAACTACTTAATTCTGCGAAATAATCATCCATTTATTTATTTTTTTTTTTTTGTTTTTGTTTTTTTGGACAGGACATGAAGTGAGTATCCTTATGTACACACACATACACACACACAAATCTCTCTTTATATATATATATATATATATATATATATATAGAGAGAGAGAGAGAGAGAGAGAGATAGATAAACCTAGTGAGCCAGACAAACCTACCCAGGTTTCACCTAAGCGGATCTCTCAGTCACTGTGTGTTTATCTAAAAATAAATACGTTTAAATTCACTTTCATCCCTGCCGTGCGCCAACCGCTTAGTGGTAGAATCTCCGACTGACGCCAATTCAGCCGGCTTAGGTGAAACCTGGGTAGCTTTGTCTGGCTCACTAGGTTTATCTAGGTCTGCTCTACGGTTGTATTGAGCTCTTTTGTCAGTTAGTTGTTTCCTCGTATCGGGTTTTTTTTTCTTTGGGCTTCAAACCTGTATCTGTGCGATTTTTTTTCGACAGACTTTCATGTTTCTAGCTCTTTCTTTTTTTAAAACATTTTTTCCCTCGAGATTGATTTGATTATTGGCAAATCAAAAATTCAAAGGTTTTTCGAAACGAGTATAGTTACCTATATTTGTATTTATATATATATATATATATATATATATATATATATATATATATATATATATATATATATATATATATATATATATATATATATATATATATATATATATATATAACTTTTTCCATATCATACTATCCATCAATCTTAGTCTGTTATGCAATATCTATCCATCTATCTATCCATCAGCACGTAATATCTATAAGGTCTTAAGATATGCTAAAAAGTTCTTCAATACTGCTATATTATACGTAGTGTATCAACGCTTTCAGCAAACTGAAGCTACCGAAAAATTATCAATTTAATTAATCAAATAATAAAAATGTTTGACATTTTCTGCTGGCGAATATAGTTGGAAGTTGAACTGGTGCTACAGAATAACGTCAGAATTACTTCGCTGTTGGTCATCCGTATAACAAAGGAAACGGACGTGGCAGGAAGTCTTTCGTTCGAAGTACTTATTTTATAATTTAATTTAAAAATTTCGAATGCATAGAAGTCCTCTTACCGCCCTTAATAGATCCACCTGAAAACAAAGACCTATAAAGAAAGTGGTAACATGACCTTCAGAGAACTTAACCCTGAATAAAATCACTTTAACATCTAGTTTTCAGCGTTTTCTTTGAAGTAGTCCTGTCTTGAATCAGCACAAGAGTTCAAGAAGGGCACGGCTTACAAAGAGTAGTGACTAATGTCCATTCTACATTCAGTACGAGTCCAGTGTTCAATCTCACCAAATTTATGTAGAAAATTCACACACACATACACGCGCGCGCGCGCGCGCGCAGATAGATAGATAGATAGATAGATAGATAGATAGATAGATAGATAGATAGATAGATAGATGCTCCTGAAAAATTTATTTCAGTTGAGCTCTCTGGGGAGGAAGTGTGGGTTTGTAAACAGTGACTATTACGGCTAATAATGCAAGACTCTTCGTTAAATCGAATTGAGTTCTCTCAGTCACTGTGTGTTTATCTAAAAATAAATACGTTTAAATTCACTTTCATCCCTGCCGTTCGCCAACGGCTTAGTGGTAGAATCTCCAATTGACGCCACTTCAGTCGGGTTTCGATCCTAGCTAGAAGCAACAGGATGTCTAGCCACACTGATGAGCTGCGAAACAGTCTGTGTTAAAAAGATATATTTATCTTGTATGATTAAAAGTATAAAATTATATACAAAATATTTGTAGTTGAAATTTTTAAAGTACATCCTAAAATAATTAAATTTCAACATTAAATAGATGTTGATATGCAGCTAAACAAAATCAACCTACTATATATATATATATATATATATATATATATATAATTATTTATTTGAAAATTATAACATAAATATGTTATAAAATCACTACAAAAGTAGTATTTTTGTTTCAACACCACCGGTGTCTTATCAAGTGATGATGTTGAATGTCAGGACAAATTGGTACCCGAGAAAAAAATTGGAAATAAAAAAGAAAGAACTAAAAACATCAGAACAAGTCGAAACAAATCGCCAAGTGTGTTTTTTTTTTCTTTTCTTCTGTCACGTGATTTTAATGCTTATTAGTTTTTAATGTTTTTTATCAGTAAATACTGTTCCGCCATTTTCTTTTTTAGCCAGTTTACCCTGAAGATCTGTTCAGGTGAAACCGAGGTAGGTTTGCCTGGATCCTTAATATATATATATATATATATATATATATATATATATATATATATATATATATATATATATATATATATATATATATATATATATATAGAGAGAGAGAGAGAGAGAGAGAGAGAGAGAGAGGCACGGTGGAGTAATGGATAGCGGCTTGGATTGAGAAATCGCAGAGCCGAGTTCGAATTCCAGTCGAATCCATTACATTCACTTACGTGCTAATACCCTTGGGAATCCTCTTCCTCACCCTCCAGCTATGGGTAAAATAGCAGGACAGACTGGGTTCTATAGCCTTGGATGGCAACTGGTCTAGGAGAAGGACAACTCTGAATTCAAAACCTGCGGAGGGTCGTTTGGGGACCTTGTGGCATTCGGTGCACCAGGTCTCTGTATTCGTCCCTTCAAAAAGTGTGGATGGTCCTACACAAAACCTTCACCACTATAATCAAATCTCATGTGCCGTTGTCGGGCTGTCGGTTTCCTGGAAACTGATCTGCTTGACCCTCACACGTTGAATCTCGACGGGAGAGTCGATTATATATATATATATATATATATATATATGCGCGCGCGCGTGTGTGTGTGTTGACGTGGATAAATAAAATAACTAGATATGTACGTGTGTTAGTGGTCATACATAGGTAAGCGAATAAATATTTACTCAATTTAATTTAATAAAACAGTGCTAAATGTGGTTAGACAGAGCTAAGAATTATATATCAATAAATATACATATACCTACGTTCGATGCGCAACTTGAGTTTCGTTGTTCTACCGACTCATCAGGCATGAATTATTACTTTTTTTAGAAAATATTCGTTCTTTGACATTCTATGAAAATTTCTCGGACATTCAGGCCGGTAAATGTTATTTAATACTGTTTATTATAAACAGAGCATTTACTTAAATACTTGTATCTATAAAAAAAGAACGTTAAACATAAAAACGTATTTTTTATATATATATTTAAAAAAAAAAGATTACTAGAAGTAAACTTATATTTTAAAATAAAATTTTATTCTTTTAATGTACTTTCTATGAATATTTTTCTAATCGACTATTTCATAGAAAATCCCCAAAATTCACTAACAAACATCAAATTAAATTATTTGTAGACAGTTTAGAGACATTCAATTTATATCAAACATTAATCTTTATGAACCCCCAAAATAACACTTTCAAAGTAAAACAAAATAAGAGCGTCTGTTTCTAGCCATTTTTTACAAAGAAAGTTAGGGACATCTTCTCTCTTAACTTCCTTCCCCCTTTTTTTCTGTCTATGGGTTTTGTTTCTTCTCTACCCTTTCAATATCAATATATAACTTCCGTTAAGGTAACCGTTTAAATGTGTCAATATCTGCTAACTCACTCATGTCTTCTCTCTCTCCCCTCTCACTTACTCACTTCGTTAATTTACATGTGTTTAATACGGCCCGTCAAAAATGTTTTCTTTTCATTTTTTGTTTGGAAGTTAAGTCTGATGATCCGCAGTCCTTTTAAAAGGGCTGTGGTGAAATAATTTATTTTATGGAACCTTAAAGTGGTCTGTTTTTATTTAAATTATTTGCTCTGAATTTACATTGAGCTCTCTGGATTTTATCCTCCTTAGGTTTACCCATACGGATTACCTAGTTTTTCATAAACTAACTATATATATATATATATATATATATATTAAGCGTTTCACCCCAAGCAAGGCGGGAAGCCACTAGCACGCAAGGGGTTACAGAAGATTTAGAGCAAGATCAGATAGGAGTGATAGAGGAAAGGATGAGGAGAAGGATAGTGGATAGATCAAGGCAACTGGAGATGTCGATTGACATTATATTTGAATAGTTGGAGATCATAGCTCTCACGGAAACTGGAATAGGGAAGGGAGTTCCACAGGCGAGAGGTGCGAGATATGAAGCTATTGGAGTAGAAGAGACGGCTGCATTTAATAGTTTCAACAGTGAAAGGGTGAGAGCGGGATGCCAGCCTCGACATGTGCAAATATATAGAAAAATAGGAAAGAACACATTAGATTAATAATCCGAAGTCCTTTAGTATTTTTGTTTTAAATTTTAAAAAACAGTGCTCAATACATAAGTAGAGCCTAAATAAATATTTTTTTAGAAATATGATTCCATCGCTACATAAGAGTTCTCATGTTTCAAAAACCTGAGTCAAAAACTTCAATATAATTATTAAATTTAATTGAATTAAAGTATCAAGCTCAGTTTCATCTTCAAGCGAATTTTTTTGAATAACTAATCTTGAAGTTTACGCATCTTTATAAGCAGATTCATTCGTAGAATTCATTACTATGGAAACGGCTGAAGCAATTATTTCAGTAAGGGGCGTAAGGGTTAACATTATATATATATATATATATATATATATATATATATATATATATATATATATATATATATATATTCGAATCTCACCATGGTTGATTTGTCAGGAAGGTGACTTCTTGATGTTATCGATCTGGAGGAGGCGATCTCAGCATGCGGCACCTTTGGAAAGTGCTTGAAAACCATACCTCGGGCTAACCCAAACCTTGCGAGTGCAATTGGGTAGACGGAACACTTGGGGGCCATCGAGAGTTGTGCTAAGTACGAAGCCACAAGTCAACGTGACCAAGGGTGTGAGTTTGCTGGCCTTGTTCAGATTGTTGATCACGCTAGATAACATGCTCTCTCCCAGAAACTGTAACTAAGGTCTGCTCAGCATAGTTGCAGTATAAACCACAGGTGGGCTCTGTGGGTGTTGAACGAAAACAAATGTGCCTGAACGAGCGTCCCCGATAGGGATTGACTAGCCTCCCTAGTAGACGTGTATCCTCGAATACGTGTGTCCATATATATATATATATATATATATATATATATATATATATATATATATATATATATAGAAGAAACCATATTTTAAATCAGTTAATTTACAATATTTATGCTCTGTAAATTTACATTGGGCTCTATTTTGTAAAAACAAAAAATATCAATAAGAACACCGGATTATATATCTTACTGTTCTTTCTTTTATATATATATATATATATATATATATATATATATATATATATATATATAAAATTTAATGATAGAAATAAAAGTGTAAAACTTAATATTACTAGACATATTACAAATGGAAGCTCCCGTTTTTTTTGTTTTTTTTTTTTTTTCTTAAGTTTTACACTTTTATTTCGATCATATATATATATATATATATATATATATATATATATATATATATATATATATATATATATACATATCAATAAAGATGCATTATGCCGAGTTAAAAAGCACGAAAGTTCTGCTGGAAGAGTGGAAAAAAATTTGAAATATAAAATAAAAATAAAAATAAATTAGATCGGAAGAAAAGAAAAGAAAATTAAAAAAAAAAATGAAGTTAAATAAAGTCAAAGAGATTAAAATAATATTAAAGAAAAGAAAAATGTAATTTCAAATTATATAAAATTTCGCATTGCTTACATGTTGTAATGCGAACATAGAATGGGATCGGCTAAAAAAAAAAATGCTCAACTTTCTGAGGCAAATGAGAGTGATAGTAATCAAACTTTATAGAATACATCACCTCCACCCCCACCCACCCCCACTACAAGTTAGTGGAAAGGTCACTAAGTAACTCATTAAAAAAAAAAAAGAAACAAAAGAGGAATAAAATGGATTTTACGTTTGGGGCCATGTCTCAACCTCTTAATAATACGGGGCCCTAAAAAATAAAATTCTCACTCACAGAAAAAAAAGTTCATCAAAAACAAGATGGTCACCTGTACCCATATATGAACGGAGGAAAGAGAAAGAGAAAAAATAGATAATCAGCTAATACGATCCTTACCCATGCACATACATATATATATATATATATATATATATATATATATATATATATATATATATATACTAGCAGCATGGCCCGGCGTTGCCCGTGCTTGATTCAAAAATCGTACGACTCATACTGCAATCGCTATCACTCGACTTAAAATATTTTTGCCATTCCTTGCTTTTAAAGGAGTATCCTTTGCCGTGCTGATGTTGCTACATGCCTTACTTCTTGCCTATCTCATACTGCGAATTTTTTCTAAGCTCTATACTAAACACTAAATCTGTTACGAAAAAAGAACTAAACAAAATGAACACAAAACGATCAGCTTAAAAAAAGGACTCGTAGCTGGAAAAATCGAATGAAAAAAGAATGTTAACAACAAATACTTTTTCACACCTCACCCAGTTCTGCGGAATCAGAATCAACGTTGAGTTTAAGCAAGCGAATGAGCCAATTGGAGTAAAGTGCCATGCAGATTTAAATTTTTCCCACTTGTGACGGATGTAGCTATCGAATTTTTTGCATGCTAGCATGCTAGTTAACATTCGTGTCAGTCAGCCGTTGGCTCTCACACTGGCCAGTAGAATCTTCCTGCCTATTAGTGGCAGTCAACTATAGGCTTTCACTGTGTCCAGTAGAAAATGGTCGCAAACTACGTGAAAACTGTCGTAGAAGCATGAAAAAGTCGATTATTTCCACTATCGATGGAAGTTGGGAAATGCAAAGTCAGTCTTGGCCTTCCCAACTTGGAACATGTGCATGTAAATTTTGATGCAAATCCCTCGAAAATTGCGGCCGTGCATTCGTTACACACACACACACACACACACACACACATCCTGCCTTTTATAGATAGAGATATATGACGTCACACATTATGAAATGGACAAAGTCCGATAATTATTTTAAGACATTTTTTTATGTTTATACGTTCTTTTTATAGATACAAATATTATTATAAACAGAGCGTTTACTTAAATATTTGTATCTATAAAATGAAGAATATATATATATATACACAGGAATATATATATATATATATATATATATATATATATATATATATATATATATAATTTATTCGAAAATTATAACATAAATATGTTATAAAAGCACTAAAAAAATAGCCATTTTGTTTTAACACTTCTGGCATCTTATCAAGTGATGGTGTGGTATATATATATATATATATATATATATATATATATATATATATATATACATTGAAGAAACTATAAATTACAAAGCAAATGTAAAATTTAGGACATACACACACGCTGACGATAAAAATAGACATGAGTGGCAGGGATAAGAAATTTATTGAGAACCATGCAAAATAATAAGGTATAATACTACCTACGACGACCACCAAAATTCCGTAATTAAACCAGACTCGATTTTCCTGAATTAAAAACACAAAATCTTTTTCTAATTTATGTTTCGAACGGTTCACTTAGTCCAATTCAGAAGGCTATAAGAGCTACAAAGGATAGGAAGTTGTAGAGAGCCATGATCGCTCAAGTTCTGGCGTGACACGGAACATTAAAGAACTTGCTAAATATCACTCAACAATGGGCGTCACCCGAGAAAAGCCCGATATTAACAAATAGCTTCTTTCCGTTATTTTCTGACAGACAATACTTTTTTATTAACACAGTCTATAATGGCGACGCACGATGGAGGGTGGGCATAAATTATTGCATTGCCAATATTCAATGGCTATAAATTGTGTTTCAAGATGAAAATAGACTTGTCTTCACAGGAGCTACTAAATACATGCGCATATCTTAATGAAAAATGTTTGAAACATGCCAAGATTTATAAGTGCTTATCACTATCTGGGCGTACACCGTCAAAACGCCGCCATTTTATTTTCACTTGATTTAAAATCCCCTTTCCGGTAAGCGGAGAGAGAAACAAAAAAAAAGGTGTCACTGAATTTATTTGATTCTGTTCAGCTTGTCTCCATTCGGCATTCCAAACTACGAAGTTGGGATGTCATTCGGTCCGTGAACAAGCAGAAAAGACTATTATGAAAGATAAAAGTAACTCTGATTAACATGTTCATACGTAAACAATATTACAAAAGATATTTTTATTATTATTAAGCTTTCACAGCAGTAGTAACAGTTGTCTTACACAGGTGATCAAGTGACAGCAAGTCTGATCCTCATTACAACACTCTCGTCTCTATTCGAGCTGTTTTTAGCAATGTCGAATCTACTTTCTTCATTCAGCCTTTTTGCTTAATTGTTACCGGTGTTCCAACTACGGTCGTTACTACTGTCATCTTCATTTCCTCCAACTTTTTTTAGTTCTCTGGTGAATGTCCAGATATTCATCCAATGTTTTGTTTGCTTTTAGTTCCACTCTATGGCCCGTTGAGTTGGATGAAGTGAACCGTTCGAAACTTAAAATTTAAAAATGATTTTGTGTTTTCAATTCAGAAAAAAACTGAGCCTGTTTTAAGTAAGGAATCTGGTGAGGAGATTCGTATTTATACCTTATTCTTTTGCATGGTTCCCAATGAATTTCCTATCCCACCCACTCATGTTTTTTTTTTTATCGTCAGTGTGTGTGTGAGTGTGTACGCGCGCGCGCATTTGTGTGTTTGTGCTAAATTTAGCATTGGATTTGTAATTGATAGTTTCTTCATTGTATACACACACACACACACATATATATATATATATATATATATTTTATGTTTTCAACATTAAAAATGCGTGTGTGTACGCGCGTGCGCATTTGTGTGTGTGCGCAAAATTTAGCATTGGATTTATAATTGATAGTTTCTTCATTACATATATATATATATACTGAACATTAAAAAATATTAGAATTTAAAATCTTCAGACACACTGTGTCATGTATTAATATTCTTTCGTTTTAATTATTTCAATTAAATTCCTCGACTAGTTTCGGCCAGTATGGTCATGATCAGGAGAGAAAAAATTCTTGCTTGTTTGTAGCAGCGAACTACAGAAAGGAATGACAGGATGGAGATAATGACTATATATATATATATATATATAAAGAAAGAACAGTAAGATATATAATTCAAAATGTAGCTAATAACCGATACAATGATGCAGACATGAGGAAAACCCAGACACCCCTTGTCCAGTTGAAGTAGATTTATCTGTAACCATGGAAACGTGATTTTAGCTGTGTCTTTAAAACCCAGTAATTTTAAAAGTTACTCCAAAATTCGTTTGAGGATGAAATGGAACTAATGTCTTTAATTTAATTGCAAAATTAAATTCGTGGCTTTTAGCTTCCATTTTTGAAACATGGTTAGAACTGTGTAGAGGAAAAAACCATATTTTAAATCAATTAATTTATTTTATATTATATATATATATATATATATATATATATATATATATATATATATATATATATATATATGAAGAAATATAATTTTAAGATGTGCTATATTTATGGGATAAAGTGCTCAATATCAGAGATAAAGCGTATGTAAATAAATAATAAACACTCAGAGGCGACAGACTGATAATTGTGTTTAGCATGAAACAGTTTGTCACCCCTGTGTGTTGACTTCAATGTTTATATATATATATATATATATATATATATATATATATATATATATATATATATGGGGAGGATAAAATATGGTTTTAAGTTATGCTACATTTATAGATTAAGTATCAGGAAGAAAGCGTATGAAAATATGAAAGTGGAAACTGAGGTAAACACTCAACAGCGACAGTCTGTTTTATGCTTAAACACAATCTTCAGACCTTGTGTCTCGTATTTTGGCTCGACTATTTATATATGCTGAAAAATATATGTAGAGAAGGACAGACACTGATAGAACATCTATAGCACATAAATACATTAAGCATATATTTAAAAAATATACAAAAGATAAATAAGTACGTATATATTAATGCAGCAAAAATTCATAAAACCTACGCCTGATTATTAACAGATCGCGACATCTATTAGAGAGATGAAATTTTAATTTTTATTATCTTGTTATTCCAAAAATTTTATCACATCAGCAGATAGCTATTAATGTCAACAACTGAGCACAAATAGTTATTAATTTAAAAAAATTAATAGTTAATTTATATTATCCATAACTACATATACAAGAATGTTGTTTTTGCTAATGGATAAAAAATAAGCATAAATACGTAAGAAATGCGTATATTGTTGAAAATTCCTTTTTCCAGTATATAGCAATTTGTGCTGTTATAATGTTTATTACCTAAACAATAATAATAGTGAATAATTTTTTTAAAAAACATTAAAGTATATTTAATCAAATCTCTCTAATAGTTGTCATGATCTATTAATTCAGTCATAATCGGCCTCTCTAAAAATAGAAGATTCTTTATAAATCTCTTTAAATGGAAATTGTGCTGCCAATATACTTTGGGAATGCTAAACCAATATTTCATATTTTCAAATTTAATGACTATTTTTCTTTATTGCCATATTCACAACGTTTCGACCGCTGTACGCTCCGGCCTTCTTCAGGTGATATACGTTGGAATATCGAACCGAAACCTTTATTTAGTCCCCGGGGGTAGATTGTTCTAATTGTACGTGTCCCCAAGGGTAGCATCGCTTAGAGGATGAAAGTGTTGGTTGAGTGATCCAAAAAGTGACTTGACCCAAAGTAAGTTGTCCACAGCAGAGCGGACATACATCTACCTCCCGTGAACTAAATAAAAGACTTCGTTTCGAAATTCCAACATATATCACCTGAAGATGACCGGAGCCTACAACGGCCGAAACATCGGGAATATGGCAATAAAGATGAGGACAACATTGAAATTTGATATTTTCAACTGGATGGAAAATTCCTTAATCTTTAAGACGGAATGAATAATCCTTTCCCTCTTGTCTTCCTTAATGGATATACAGATCGCGACCTCTATCAGAGAGATGACATTTAAATTTTTATAATTGCATTATTCCAAAATTTTAACCCATCAGCGGATAGCTATTAATGTCAACAACCGATCACAAATAGTTATTAATTTAAAAAAAATTAATTAATGTATAATGTTATCCATAACTACATGTACAAGAATGTCATTTTTGATAAAAGTTAAAAATTCACCACAAATACGTAAAAATTGCTCATATTGTTGAAAATTCCTTTTCCCACAATATAGCAATTTGTGCTATGTTATAATGCTTATTAGCTAAACAATAATAATAGTGAATAGTTTTTTAAAACATTAAAGTATATTTAATCACATCTCGCTAATAGCTGTTGCAATCTGTTAATTTTTTATTGTATTTTTTCGATTTTCGAATAAATTGTTGTTCTAGATTAAAATTGTGGATCCAACGTTTAGGTATTAGTTCTGTTTTTATGTTCGAGAACTTTCGAAATTATTTGTTATTATAATAATAGCTTAACAATTCTCAAAGTTATTATAACAAAAAATTACATACCTTAAATAAAATATATTTAATCGCATTTTGCATTCACCGGAGACGACATCTTAAAATGTTTATAAAGTAATTGAAATATCTACTCGCTTCCGGTGTTGTTCCGAACTTTGAAACCGTACGTAATATATATATATATATATATATATATATATATATATATATATATATATATATATATACGACTCTCCCGTCGAATTCGACGTATGAGGGTCAAGCAGATCAGTTCCTAGTTCATGAGATTTGATTATAATGGTGATGGTTTTGTGCAGAACACTTTTTGAAGGGCCCAAATACAGAGACCTAGTGCACTACGTGCCACAAGGTCTCCCAAACGACACTCCGCAGGTTTGGAACTCAGAGTTATCCTTCTCCTAGACGAGTTGCCATCCAAGGCTATAGAACCCAGTCTGTGCTGCTAATTATCCATAGCTGTAGGGAGAAGAGGATTCATGCATTTCCCAAGGGTATTAGCATGTAAGTGAATGGATTCGACTGGAATTCGAATTCGGCTCTCCGATTCCTCAATCCAAGCCGCTGACCATTACTGCACCGTGCCTCCTAATAATAAAAAAAATAAACTTATATATATATATATATATATATATATATATACTGTATTATATACCGTAATTTCTCGAAAATAATACCCATAAATAGTACGCACCCCAACAAATGATCTAAAATTAAGAAATATATCTATCCCTACATACACCCTATATCTATCCCTATAATACACATTTATTAGTTTTGTCAAAAAAAAAAAAAAATTACGAAGACATTTTGTCGACCTTGACACTAAGTTTAAAAATGAAACTAAGTGATTAAAATAATGTTGAAAATTACCAGGCGGTTTTCCCGATAAATATAACATTTTATTTTACCGCCAAAATGGGATTCCATCAGTGAGGATGTTATAAAGAAAGGTTTCAAGAAGTATTGTCTCACGACAGCCATGGATGGCTCTGAAGATGACATCCTTTGGCAAGAGAATGAAGAGGCCGAAGATAATTTTGAACAGGACGAAGATAATATTGCGAATGATAATTTGTTTATATGACAATTTAGATATTGATTCTATAATAGAAAGTGGTGGTGATGAAAATTAAAATTTCAATAAATTATCAACTTGATATCCTCTTTTCTTCAAAATTGGCCTTTTTATAGATTTTTTTTATTTTTCGCCAAATAAGAAATGCAGTTACTGATAAACATAAATTTATTGACAAAAAAATGTTACATTATTTACATTATTCGGACTATTGTCCTCATCTTTGTCGCCATATTTATCACAACGTTTCGGCCGTTGTACGCTCCGGCCTTCTTCAGGTGGTTGGAATTTCGAACCGAACCCTTTATTTCCTCAAGGACACATGGCACAGTGGATAAAGGCGTTGGTTAGATCCAATGACAGGACCCAAAAGAGTGTGAGTTCAATACCCGGTTAAGGCAGTGGAGAACTTTCAGAGGGAAATTATCAGGAGATAACTGATAACTGACATCCATCAAAAATGGCCCGTGGAGCCAGAACAGTCTACCTCAGTGAGCGAAAAAGAAGGGTTCGGTTCGAAATTCCAACCATCTGAAGAAGGCCGGAGCGTACAACGGCCGAAACGTTGTGATAAATATGGCGACAAAGATGAGGACAATAGTCCGAATAATGTAAATAATGTACATAATATCTCAGAAATATAGACAAAAAAATGTTACATCTATTATTGTTGGATTTAAAATGAAAATTGGGATAATATCTTTCTTATTTTAGAACAACAAGTACGTATTTATTATTATAAATCAATAACGAAAAAAATATTTTTGTTTAATATTTTTTGTTTATAATATACACCACTACTATCACCTGTAATTTACAGTAAACATTGCATATTATTTTCTAGAAATGACTGTATACGGACTTTATGTACAAAAGGTAAACATGGAGAAGTTTGCTTAAATAATCAGCGGAAATAAATAAGTGCTTCCACCTGGATTGTCATGGGTTATGTTTAAGGTTAGCAGAGAAGAATCACGAAGAAGTGACGTTTCTAAACAGAGCGCAATCTCTCCTCCTCTTCAGAGTAAATATTAACGAATAAATAGCCCCATATTTTGGTGGTGCTAAAAGAAACCTGCCATATGTTTGGCTTGCAATGTAAATCATTAGCTTCCAGGTCAGTGGATTCTCCAAACTACAACTGATTTTCGCCACGGAATACGTTCGTAAGACATTATGCAAGGAAGCTTTTTCGTGTCTATTTTCAAAGTGACCTTAACTAAATGCTTTCAGTATTACACACAACACTATGTAAACTTCCAAATACACCCTTGTGCAAATTAATTGAAACAACCGCTTTAGTTTCCGTTCTTTCACCATACAGTTATTTTTAGAGCCATTGAAGTGACAGGGTGTAATCTCTATTTTTTCCTCAGATTAGGCCATTTGCATTCGTGTTAAGTAATATGAATCTGTTTTCGGGATGAAAAATATCGCGTTATCCGTGATTGCATCAGAATTTTGTCACGCCCAGAAACTATTGTTTCGACTGTCGATTAGTAGTCCTACGGCCATTGTCTGCGATGGACGCTACTCCAAAGAAGCGTACGAAAATTGCAACGCTGCACGAACACGCAGGTAAGCCTTACCAGTGAGCAAATCAAAGTACTATTGACTGGCTCGGAAATTCTGCTGATTTAACTTCAATCAAAAATCTGTAGTCAATCTGCAAGAAACGACTTCATGGAATGGACAATTGAAATACTAATATGCGGACTGGGTCAAGTTTCAGTGAAAAAAAATATGAAAAAGTAAATAATAACGGAATTATTCGTTTTGTTTCAATTAATTTGCATAAGGGATACTTTGTTAAAAGTTATACAAGCTAGGCTGTTTGTGATCAAATCCCAACTAGAGTCGGCGCAAGCGTCTCGTCCTCCACACGTCTATGATACCCCC
The DNA here is from genome assembly GCA_903632075.3 of Acanthosepion pharaonis. Taxonomy (NCBI): domain Eukaryota; kingdom Metazoa; phylum Mollusca; class Cephalopoda; order Sepiida; family Sepiidae; genus Acanthosepion; species Acanthosepion pharaonis. The sequence goes on from CAHIKZ030003432.1 coordinate 2,368,846, forward strand.
CCCACTCAAGTACATCTCAAATTTCATAAGGCAATATTGATATGATACAAATTTTATGGTAGCCCAATTATGTACAATAATGGAACGTATGCAATAAAAGTGAACAATTCAACTAGAAAAATTGAAAATAAATACAATGTATCTACCTACAAATTAGAGACATGTCATAACAGATCATTCTATCTTAAATTAATCAACAATGTCAACTTTTAACATCAACTTGAGATTTTTTTTCTTGTTAAAAAATGAATACCGTTAAGTTTAACACAATCAACATTATGGATAAAAATAGTTAAATTTATATTGAGTTTTTTTCGACAATTAGCAAAACAATTTCACTGATTTGGACTAAAAACATTAAGAACCCCGCCCCCAAAATGACGTCAACATGAAATCGGGCACTGTATATATATACTCGACTCTCGCGTCGAATTCGACGTATGAGCGTCAAGCAGCTCAGTTCCTAGGAAGCAGACAGTCCGACATATATATATATATATATATATATATATATATATATATATATATATATATTTGAATAAAACAGACCTTTTAAGGTTCCATGTAATAAATTATTTCACCACAGCCCTTTTAAAGGGTTCTGGATCATCAGACTTTACTTCCAAAGTTTGAAAGGAAAGGGCTGTGGTGAAATAATTTAAAAGGGATGTGGTGAAATTATTACATGGAACCTTAAAGTGGTCTGGTTTTATTTGCTCTGAATTTACATTTTACATTGAGCTCTCTGGATATCATCCTCCTTGGGTCTACCCATACGGATTACCTAGTTTTGCATAAACTATATATATATATATATATATATATATATATATATATATATATATATACTACAGTTCAAAAGTTTTAAGGTCACCCCTGGTCATTTTTTAAATTGGCCCAAAATTAATTGTTTTGTACTTTAATTAAGAGAAAATTATTATACATGGTTAAAAACAGTGAGACTTGATTTTTTATTAGAAATTTTATTATGACAAAAATATAAAAAAAGCATTTTATGATCAAATTTTGCTCTCGTCAAAAGATTCTCTTTTAGCCTTGATTACTGCAGCACAAATTTTTGGCATTCGTTGCAAAAAGTTTCTCAATATATAAGTTTGTTAATTGATTCCATTCCTTTTTCAATAACGTTTTTTTTTTTTTTCATTCTTCTATCAAGTTCATACTATGCTAATTTTCTGGGGGTGGCTTCAAACTTTTGAAATGTTATATATATATATAATAATAATAATCGACTCTCCCGTCAGGATTCGACTAATGAGGGTCAAGCAGATCAGTTCCCAGGAAACCGACAGCCCGACACCGGCACATGAGATTTGATTATAGTGGTGAAGGCCTCGTGCAGGACCATCCACACTTTTTGAAGGGACGAATACAGAGACCTGGTGCACCGAATGCCACAAGGTTCCCAAACGACCCTCCGCAGGTTTTGAATTCAGAGTTGTCCTTCTCCTAGACCAGTTGCCGTCCAAGGCCATAGAACCCAGTCTGTCCTGCTATTTTACCCATAGCTGGAGGGAGAAGAAGAGTATTCATACCTTTCCCAAGGGTATTAGCACGTAAGTGAATGTAATGGCATCGTCTGGAATTCGAACTCGGCACTGCGATTCCTCAATCCAAGCCGCTATCCATTACTCCACCGTGTCGCCTCTCTCTCTCTCTCTCTCTCTCTCTCTCTATCTCTCTCTCTCTCTCTCTCTCTCTCTATATATATATATATATATATATATATATATATATATATATATATATGGTATATTTAGGCAGAAAGCATTCCTACAAACAGGTCTGTATCATTTTTTATTGTATTTTTCTAATTTCTAAAATTGTGTCTAAATTTATGTTTTATTCTGTTTTGCTTCAAATAGGCAAATAGGACAAGAACTGTAAGGGTTCGTCAAATACAAGGAATGCGATAATAATGTTCAGCATGCAAATGCAGAAAGACATGTACCTGTGTTTTTTACTTTCTCTCAAGAAGTTTGACATTCGAAGTTATTTCTATGTAGGACTAATGAATTTGATAACATGTTGTTCCTATCTCGTCTGCAGTCGCTCTCTCAAAGACGTACCGTCGCCTCTCTCTGTCTTTTTTACAAATACTTTCGTGGTAATTGCTCCGATGAGCTGCTTGCGCTGGTTCCCAGACTTCATGAATCCAAGCGCCCTATGAGGCTGGCATCCCGCCTTTTCACTGTTGAAACTGTTAAGTGTAGCCGTCTCTTCTACTCCAATAGCTTCATATCTCGCACCTCACGCCGGTGGGATTCCCTTCCCTATTCCTGTTTCCCTAATAGATATTATCTCTCAATATTCAAATGTAATGTCAATCGACATCTCCAGTTGCCTTGATCTATCCACTATCCTTCCCCTCATCCTTTCCTCTATCACTCCTATCTGATCTTGCTCCAAATCTTCTGTAACCCCTTACGTCCTAGTGGCTTCCGGCCTTGCTTGGGGTGAAATGCTTAAAAAAAAAAATTAAAAAAAAAAAAAAAGAACTGACTTTATAATAAAAAATAACATGCCTGGAAAATTAAAAGTACAAAGAACCAAGATTATTTACGAGTTCGAATGCAACTTAAGGAACTGTGTGCCTGATCAAACCAAACTCATATCAAATGTAATGTCAATCGACATCTCCAGTTGCCTTGATCTATCCTTCTCCTCATCCTTTCCTCTGTCACTCCTATCTGCTTTCGTTCCAAATCCTCTGTAACCCCTTGCGTGCTAGTGGTTTCCCGCCTTGCTTGGGGTGAAACGCTTAAAAAAAAGTTTCACCAATGTATTGTGAAGAGCAGTTGTGACAGTTTATTTCATGTATCCCTGCTCGAGAATTATTACAGTTATGGGTATTTTTGGTTCCGTTAATATAAATCAAAATTTTGGGATGAGGTTGTAATTATTTTGATATTGTTAAGATTGGATAAATTGTTTTGCATAGTAGATAATAAGGAATTAGTAGTTAATATTATGTGTCTATTTTATGTGGCTTATTGTCATTGTTATTGTTGTTGTTAATGTCCTCATCTTGTATCAATATATTTTACATGCCTTTTTCTTTACGTTATGGATGAAACAATGAACTTATTGGAGGTTTTTAAAAGTCTTTTCTATGTATATTTCTCCTTCAGATAAGTATTGGGGTCTGTAGATTCTTAGTACTGTTAATTAAAATCCTATAATGATTCAAGATTTTATAGTTACAGTCACAAGAATAGAAATTAATAAGTCATATATATATATATATATATATATATATATATATATATATATATATATATATATATATATATATATATATATCGAGTCTAGTTCGCTACCTCTTCGTCACCGAGGCCCGTTAGTACAGTTGGTATGACGTTTGCTGTAGCTGTCCGGGTTTCAATTCTCGGTAGTGGATGCGCACTGCTGATGATTCCCAAATATAGGACGAAACGGCCGTCCAGTGCTTTCTGCATTCTGTTGAGGTTTCTTCTAGACTCGTTGAATTACTTAATATATATATACATATATACTATTTACCATTGTTCGGACTATCGTCCTCATCTTCGTTGCTGTATTTATCACAAACGTTTCGGCCGTTCTACGGTCCAGCCTTTTTCAGGTGGTGGGAATGTCGAACTGAACCCTTTATTTCGCTCGCTGGGGTAGACTGTTCTAGTTCCACGTGCCATGTCTAATGGATGTCAGTTATCAGTTATTACCTGTTAATTCCCCTCTCCATGTTCTTCACCGCCTTAACCAGGTATTGAACTCACACGCTTTGGGTCCAATAACTAACGCCTTTATCCACTGTGCCATGTGTTCTCGAGGAGATATTCGAACAATGGCCGAAACGTTGTGATAAACATGGCAACAAAGATGAGGACGATAGTCTGAACAATGTAAATAGTTTTACATAATACCTCATCTCAAAAATATGGACAGATATATATATCGAGAGAGAGAAAGAGAAAGAAAGAGTAGAGAGAGGGAGAGCAAGCAATTTTGCGTATTTAGACCTTATTAAAAAGTGGCAATGATATGGTGGTTTTCTAAGCGTAGCTCAGGTGTCACACAAGGCGACAGAAAGTGTGGGGCACCCAGTGAGGATCATATGTGTGCTTAACGATAATCCAAGACGCGTTATAATTGAATACTGTATTAAATAAAAATCCATGATATGCTGTATTTAATTTAAATTATATTTCTATTAAGTAATTAATTATTCATATTGTATTTGTATATATATATATATGTGTGTGTGTGTGTGTGTGTGTGTGTGTGTGTGTGTGTGTGTGTGTGTGTGTGTGTGTAGGTGCACGCGTCCGTATGTGAGCGTGCACTTCGTGTTCTTCTATTTTCCTCCTTTCCCTCCTGTTTTTTTTTCTTGTGATCTCCAGAACAAAGCTTTCTTTATTGAAATAAAACGCCCTACCTCCAATACATATTCAGTCCACCTAACATTTGTCTGTCATGGGCGGGGGATCGTTACTGACTTATAAGATAATACAAGTTATTTAATGGTCGAATAATCCCGCACAGTCAAGCTAAAAAAAAAAATTGAAATTATGTTGAATCATGTCCATCCAAACTCGATAAGAGACGTCAAACGGAAGAGCCCACTCTACCAATGACCTTAACAAATGATAGCAAAATTCTTGACAGCATCTGAAGCGGATGATTGTAGAAATTGATAAACGAATAACAAATCAAGCAAATAAAGGTTTCGGTTCGAAATTCCAACGCATATCATCTGAAGAAGGCCGCAGCGTACAATGGCTGAAATGTTGTGGATATGGCAATACAGATGAGAACAACAGTCCGGATGGTGGAAATAAAGTAAATAAATAAAGGAAATTTCTTGAAAGTGTTTTTTATCAGGCGACGGGAAATATGGCACCGAAATCCGAGTTATTATCGGAATAACGAAATATGCCTTCTAGAATCATAACAAATTATTAAGAAACAGGAAAAATTTATTAAAAACAAAGAAATGAGTGCTGAACTACTATTTCTCCTCTATGACAATAAGGGCTGAAAAATTTCCTCACATATGAAGAAGAGACTTGAAAGAACAAGGAGGGTACATGAGAGCAACGAGATAGGAAAATAGAAACAAAAAGGAGAGGCAGGAAAATAAAGAGAGTTAAGTTTGGAGTCATATGAAATCAGTAGAAAATATATGAGGTTAAATCAAAAGTTACCCTCCCTTTCGCCATAATCTATCTTCAGGTTTGTTACACCGCCTTCTGCTCATGCGTGCTTATACGTGGTACTATTGAAGTCACGTGTTCAAAGTTTGAGCTTGATCACACCAGTTTTCTTTCTACTGCTACAGTGTAAACATGGCCGCTCCGCTAGCAGTATACACCAAGGAGAAACACAGAACTCCGATCCGATTTCTCCGGTCGGAAAGTATGTCAGGGGCTGAAATTCATTGGAGGCTTTCAACACAATACGGCGACAGTGCACTACCAAGTAGAAGTGTGTATAAGTGGATAGAGAAGTTTAAAAGTGGACGGATAAGCGAGACGCACGAAGAAGGAGCAGGGCGCCGGTCAATCTCCACCACTGACGAGAAGATTCAACAAGCTGGAGAGATGGTAATGGTGAACGGGCGAGTTATCATCGATGAGGCAGCATCTTCTTTGCAGGTTAGGATATTTGCACGTTGTTCCTTCTAGGTGCACACTTCTAGCGGAGCGGTCATGTTTACATTGTAACAGCAGCAAGAAAACCGGCGCGAGGTCAAGCTCAAAATTCGTTCACAATAGTACTATCTATAAGCATGCATGATCAGAAGGCAGTGTGATAAGCCTAAAGATTTATATAATTTATTATAAATTACTTTATTTAAAGACAATCTTATGTTTAACATTATTTTTTATAGATACAAGTATTTAAGTAAATGCTCTGTTTATAATAAACAGTATTAAATAACATTTACCGGCCTGAATGTAGGAGAAATTTTCATAGAAAATATTCGTCCTTCGACAGTAAGCAGTAACTTCGACCTTGCCAACCGAACGATCCTTTGTGGCCGAGAGGTAAGGCACGTCAGGCTATATGACGGTTCCGTATAGGATACAGGTTCGAATCCTGTCGAAGGAAAAATATTTTCTATGAAAATGTCTCGGACATTCAGGCCGGTAAATGTTATTTAATACCTTTTATTATAAACAGAGCATTTACTTATTTGTATCAATAAACAGAATGTTAAACATAAAAATGTCTTTAAATAAATTATTTTAAATGCGCATAATTTGTTACTTACCCTCGTAAAACCAGGAGAGAGAATTAAATCAGCTGAGACATTGAAAAAAGAACAGAGTTAACTCAAGGTTGACGATAAAGGTGGGAGAGGCAATGAGGGGAAACTTTAATCAGGAGATTTAAGTCGAAAAGAGAGAGATATCTGGAGAGATTAAAAAATCTGAAGATAATGTAAAATCAGGAGAGACTGTTATATTAGCAGAGATTTCAATGAGGAATTGGTAAATCCGAAGAGAGACTCTGAAATCAGGGGAGACTGAAACCAGGAGAGTTATGTCGTGGGTGACTGTGAAATCAGGAGAGACAATGAAATTAAGTGGATATATAAAATGTGCGGAGAGATCACGGAAGTGGATATATAAAATCTGCGAAGAGACCATGAAGTCAGTAGAATCAGAAGTGATTGGGAAAGCAGCAGTGACTGTGAAATCAGGAGATTTCAGGGAGGATTGTGAATACAGGAAAAAATGGGAATCGCGAAGGACAGTGAAATCAAAAGAATCACTTACATCTGGAGAAATTGTGAAATCTACGGAGAGACTGTGTCATCAGGAGAAACGGGCCTAATCAAGAAAAACTGTGAATTCAAAAAAGATTGTGAAATCAAGAGGAACTGTATAGTCAGAAGAGAATGTTAGATTGGGAAATCAAGAAATAATATGTAATCAAAAGAGACTGTGAAATCAAGAGAGATTCTGTAATCAAAAGAGACTGTGAAATCAAGAGAGACTGTGTAATCTAGAGAGATTCTGTAATCAAAAGAGACTGTGAAATCAAGAGAGACTGTGTAATCAAGAGAGATTCTGTAATCAAAAGAGACTGTGTAATCAAGAGAGACTGTGTAATCAAGAGAGACTCTTTAATCAAAAGTGACTGTGTAATCAAGAGAGTCTGTGTAATCAAGAGAGACTCTGTAATCAAAAGAGACTGTGAAATCAAGAGAGACTGTGTAATCAAGAGAGATTCTGTAATCAAAAGAGACTGTGAAATCAAGAGAGACTGTGTAATCTAGAGAGACTCTGTAATCAAAAGAGACTGTGAAATCAAGAGAGACTGTGTAATCAAGAGAGATTCTGTAATCAAAAGAGACTGTGAAATCAAGAGAGACTGTGTAATCTAGAGAGATTCTGTAATCAAAAGTGACTGTGTAATCAAGAGAGTCTGTGTAATCAAGAGAGACTGTAATCAAAAGAGACTGTGAAATCAAGAGAGACTGTGAAATCAAGAGAGACCGTGTAATCAAAAAGAGTGTGCAATCAAGAGAGACGATGATATCAAGAGAGACTATGTAATCAAAAGGTGTGTGAAATCAAGAGAGACGGTGAATTCAAGAGAGACAGTGAAATCAAAAGGGACAGTGAATTCAAGAGAGACAGTGAAATCAAGAGAGACTGTACTCAAGAGTGAAGGTGTTATCAAGAGAGACCCTGTAATCAAAAAGATTGTGCAATCAAGAGAGATGATGAAATCAAGAGAGACTGTGAAATCAAGAGAGACCGTGTAATCAAAAAGAGTGTGAAATCAAGAGAGACGGTGAATTCAAGAGAGACTTAGTAATCAAAAGAGACAGTGAATTCAAGAGAGACAGTGAAATCAAGAGAGACTGTATTCAAGAGTGAAGGTGTTATCAAGAGAGACTCTGTAATCAAAAAGATTGTGCAATCAAGAGAGACGATGAAATCAAGAGGACTGTGAAATCAAGATCGACTATGTAATCAAAAAGAGTGTAAAATCAAGAGAGCCGGTGAATTCAAGAGAGACTTAGCAATCAAAAGAGACAGTGAATTCAAGAGGGACAGTGAAATCAAGAGAGACTGTAATCAAGAGAGACTCTGTAATCAAGAGAGACTGTGTAATCAAAACTACAATGAAATCAAGAGAGACAATGAAATCAAGAGAGACTCTAAATTCAACAGAGACTCTGTAATGAAGAGAGACTGTGTAATCAAAAAGACTGTGAATTCAAGCGAGATAATGAAATCAAGAGAGACTATGAAATCAGGAGAGACTGTGTAATCAAGAGAAACTGCGTAATCCGAACAGATCGTAAAATCAAGAGAGACAATGAAATCAAGAGAGACTATGAAATCAGGAGAGACTGTGAGATCAGGAGAATATTATGAAATCAAGGGAAATTTTGAACTCAAGAGCGGGCTGTGTATTCAATAATGAGTCTCAACAATGTATGATGCGTAAATGACTTTTCTAAAATTTATTTACAGTCAATATCGATTTTAAACTACGTGTTTGATGGAATCAAAACGAAAGATCCTCACACAGATCTGGCCCCTTTTCCAACTCTTTAACATTTTTGTGTTGGCGCCGAGATATGTTGATGGTCCCTAAATTGAAGCACATTTTTTTTCAAGAGACTTTTTAATTCTACGGCTGAGAGTACGCACTCTGGTGTAAGAGAGAATACATTAACGTTCAAGACAAAAATAACCCCACCAAACAAAAAAATGCATATCTGAGCGTTCAAGTAATTTTGGACACTGGAAATGTCACAGCTTGGTCAGGAAGTTTTCGCATAGATTCAATTTGGACTACTATTTTTTTATTTTTTTATTTTATTTATTTATTTTTTTTATTTATTTATTTTTTTTTTTTGGCCCTGTTCTCTTCAGGATATAGTTGATCAAGGCTACCTACAGATTGTTTTATTTATCTATGAATAACGATAATTTCTTTGAGGAATATATTGGAGTGCCAACCATTTGCCTTCTCCACAGTTTGGAATTCAAAGTTTTCCTTTTAGCAGACTAGTTGCCATCCAAGACTAAAGAGCCTCATTGACACTGCCATTTAGCTTCTAACTGGGTAAGGATAATAAATGGATTCATGCCATTTTTAACTTCTTCTTCTTCTTCTTCTTCTTCTTCTTCTTCTTCTTCTTCTTCTATGTGTCGTGTCCCTTCAGGACATGGACGATCATGGCTCTCCACTATTTCCTTTTCTTTGTAACTCTTAATGGCGTCTGTCTTTTCGCTATCCCTTCCAATTCCTGTCCTGTCATCCATTTAAGCTCGATTGTATTGGTGCCAAAAGAAAACCTCAGACTTTGACCTTTGCTTGACGTTTCCTAGTTCTGGCGCTGATAACCGTTACGCCAACCGTACATCTGAATTGACATAATGCAAACAGCGTATGAGAACTGAAGGTAGTACGGATTTTATGCCGTTATCCTTCGTGAGCGTTACACATTATAAGATAGATTACAACCTTGCGACATCACCTTCTTCATTTGGGCCGGGATCAAATTATAGTATGATGTCCTTCACCTCTCTATCTTTTGATAAATACCTGGTCCCAGGGATTTCAACAGCCCGGCAGCACCAATATTATTAGACTAAAATAGAGAGAGTCTGGGGAATAGCAACGCCATTACGATAGTGTTCGTGGTGATTTTGTGATTGGTCAAATGTAAAAACCACCTTGTGTCGCATTTTGTCACCGGGTTGCGGAGGCGAGTAAATAAAGCTAGTAAGTAAACAAAAGACAAGGGACTACTTCGATAAACACTGTGTAAACTAGTATTTAGTAATTGTTTCTCCATGATCATAATCTTCGAAATTTCGATTAACGTCACGTATAAACATATTTCGTTACGAAACAAAGTCGCTTCATAAATCTTATTCATTTCAGAGATTGTCATTACGTCTTTCCCAAAAGGATGTTTATTTCGTCAGAACCCAATTTTTCGTAGCTTTCATTTTGTTGCATGTGTAAGACGATATTACTTCTATCCATAAAAAGTCAAATCCAATTAGAACATTCAGTGGCAGACTGGGTCTAAAAAAAATATTGGTTGCCGGGTGACAAAGCGGGCCCGCCCACAACTTCAATGCTATCATTTAATTTTCATAACGAATAATAAATTTTTCTAAGAATATATATGGGAAAAGGGTAAAAATTAAAATCTATGTGGAAAAAATGTGGAAAAAAATCACTTAAAATATACAGAGTCTCAGGGTAGTGGATAGCGGCTCGTATTGAGGAATCAGTGAGCCGAGTTCGAATTCCAGTCGAGTTCATTACATTCATTTACATATTAATACTTTTGGAAAGATATAAATGCATCTCTTCTAAAACTATGTCCATCTGTACTAAAGCTGTGGATAGATAGATAGATAGATAGATAGATAGATAGAAACTGAATGAGATAGATAGATAGATAGATAGATAGATAGATAGATAGATAGATATGAACAGAATGGAAAAGATAGATAGATAGATAGATAGATAGATAGATAGATAGATAGATAGATAGATAGAGATAGAAACTGAATGAGATAGATAGATAGATAGATAGATAGATAGATAGATAGATAGATATGAACAGAATGGAAACGGTAGATAGATATGACCAGAATGGAAAAGATAGATATGAACAGAATGGAAACAATAGATAGATAGATAGATAGATAGATAGATAGATAGATAGATAGATAGATATTCAAATTTGATGAAATTACAAATAATGGAAATATGAAAAAAAACCCTGGCACGATACTTTGTGGACACCTTGCATATATATTAGTGTATCTGTGTCGTCAAAGACGATGGCAATTGTGATAAAGTTTTAATATTGAGATGCAATGAAACAAAAATCTTGAAACAATGCATTGGGATTCAATAAAACAGAGATAAAGAATACATAACTAAAATAGAAGCCAATGAAACATCGAATCAATTCTTTCCCTTTCTATTCTTTACACGTTAACAGTGAAATGGAAATATCTCTCAGAATAAAATATTAGCAACAGAACGATAAATACTGCAACGGCAAAGCCTATTTCAAGTAGAAGTAAGACGATCACTTAATAGATAAAATGAGTGCTTCACATGAAAGGCTTGAACAAATAAGACTGTAATCTAATAAACGTGGGACTAAAGGGACTAATTTCAGTTTGCTCGGGAAGTAACTTAATCTAAAATTCAGATAAATATTTATTTTTATAGATTATTAAAACGACGAAGGAAATTAAGGACTCATAAACTTACTAACTTAAGTTGATTTACCTCGCTTCTCACTATAGTTGTGACAGGAAATATATAAATAAATGCATATTGATAATTATTATATGGTTTGTTATATATATGTGCGTGAGTATTTGTCTGTTTTTTATCCTTTGTAAGTTTGTATTTTTTTAATGGCACATCTACTCCTTATGGGTTATTTAACGCCGAAATTTAATTTTCTTGAGAGCTTTGAAGTAACAAAAATATATGTTATTCTGCTTTCACAATTGAATACATGGTAAATGATACTCAGCTTTTGTGCGTATACATGTTTGTGTGGACATAATTACTAGAGGGGGTGATATGTGTGTTTTATGTTGTAGCTTTGTTGAATTTATATTATTACAATTTGATTTCTTTAAGAAATTGTAGGATATCATACGGATTCATCTCTGAAAGGGTTTTCTCGTGTTGCTTGTTCGGCTGATTACGGCATATCAACACCTCTATGGGTTATTTAATACCGAAATCTAAATATGTGGAATGCAGTTGCATTTCTTCAACTCCAGATAAAAGGTATTGTTGGTCATTTTGCTATAAAATGTATTATTGATCTTTTTATTCTAAATCTGTATTACTGGTCAATATTTTAAACTTTTCACCCCAAGCAAGACGGGAGTGCCACTAGCACGTAAGGGGTTACAGAAAGTGCGAGCAAGTGTAAAGAGGCCTGAGAAGAAAGGATGAAGAGAAGGACGGGGAATAGATCAAAGTATCTGAAGATGTCGATTGACATTGCATTTGAACAGTTGGAGATTATAGCCATCAGGGAAGCAAGTAAGAGGAAGGGAGTTCCACAGACGGGAAGTGCGAGACATGACGCTATTGGAGTAGAAGAGACGGCTACATTTAATCGTTTCGACAGAGACTGGGATGCCGACCTAGGGGCACGTTTAAATTTATGCAATTTAGGAACTAGCGAAAATAGTTCGTCGGAGCAGTTACCGTGAAAGTATTTGTAGAAAAGACAGAAGGAGGCGACGGCATGTCTGTGAGAGAGCAACTGTAAACGAGATGCCAGATCATGGTCACTCACGTTGCATATCCGTCTCTGGATTTAAACAATGTAAAAATGTATTTTTATACTTTCATAGTGTTTTGCTTTTGTTTGGGGGGGGGTCACTATTTGCCTATATCTGGAACCCTAACAGGTGCTACCACCCGGAGTCTGGGTGGACCTAGGAACCACAGCAATTAAAAGATGGTTCCACGCTCATTAAAACCTCGAATCTCCCGTTCAGACGTCATCTTACCAGGTGTGGTTTTATCGCCATACCCAGGACTATCAATTTTAAGTTAATGTACACTAAGCACAAACAATTCAAGCAATTCGAAACGTTCGCTTGTCACCAGAGACGAGTACCAACCCCATAACACTATCTTTCTAAACCAAAAAAAAAAAATGAAAATTCTTATATGCTTTTGGCTAAATGTCGAGTCAGCTTGAATTTATTTTTTAGTCGACTCCAAATATTTGCATCCAAAACGAGGCAAACCCTTAAACTTGCACGGTAAAAAAAAAATAGCATTCAAATGAAACATGGCGTAAAAGTGTTTGGCAAATATAAAAAAGTAGACCCACCTATTTATTTATTTGGGCATCAAAACGTAAAATTCAAGCATCTTAATAAATTTTTTAAAAAAATAAAGGCAAACAAAAATTCTTTCTTATTTAATTATTTCCTTTTGTTTCTCTGGCAAACTGCAAAATTAAGTCTATTACGTTTAAAAAAAAAAAAAAAGAATAATGGCAAAACAAATACAGTAGAACCTCGGTTCACGAATTTAATTCGTTCCTGAGGCCGTTTCGTAACCTGAAATGTTCGTAAACCGAAACTATTTTCCCAACAGGAATCAATGTACAAAGGATTAATCGGTTCCTTGTACAAGATGATTGCTTATTTAAACTTTAACAACAGTACTTTGTGCACAAGTTTATACACAAAACTAATGAAAATCATTAAATCAAAGAAAAGAATAAATAAACCCAATACTAAATAGATAAAATATAGACAAACCCTTTAATTTTACCGTATCTGTATGTCGGAGAGTTGATGGCGTAAGTGAAAGGGGAAGGAAAGAGATGTTATTGTTTGGAAAAGGGAAAGGAAAGACATGATCGTCTCTTTATTTATAAGACTAGTATAGATCGTTGATTTTGTCATATGAAATTGAGTAGAAAGAGACAATATCGTCAACAATTGTTTTTCTCTTTTTCTTTTACCAGTACCATTGCTAGCTTTCTTTGGAGCCATGACTGAGGACTAAGGAAGAGAAAAAAAAGGCAGAGTACAATAAAATTGGTAAAGAAAAACACAACAAAACACACGAATGTATACAGCACGGTGGTCGACTAAGAAATGATTCCGTTCGGGTTAATTAGGTTCGGCTCGGTTCGGCACGATTCGGCTCGGTTCGGCACAGTTCGGCTCGGTTCGGCTCGGTTCGGCACGATTCGGCTCGGTTCGGCACAGTTCGGCTCGGTTCGGCACGATTCAGCTCTGTTCGGCAATGTTGTTCGAGAACCGAAATTTTGTTTGTTAACCGAGACATTTTCATCTCGAATATTTTGTTCGAAAACCCATTTGTTCGACATGTGAGACGTTCGAGAACCGACGTTGAACTGTACTTTATTTAAAATCTTTAAACAAAAAGAATTTCAAAAGAATGTAAAATATTTACGATTTAGCAAGCTCGCTCATTTGTCAGATATTTTTTAAGCATATCATTGAAATGTGTTGGTGGTCGACCCGAAAAGAAAACTATCGATCCTCCTAGACAGGAGAGTAAAAGAAAGCGAGAAAAAGAGACTATCAAATGCAAGAAGACAGAAAGTATGGTCATCAGAAAGAGAAAAAAAAAAAGCCCAAGATGGGAGTTACGAACTGGATATATAAACATATCAAGCAGGTGATGAAGTTTGAATATCTGGGAAGATGAGGGTAAAAAGCGCAACACCGACATTCGAACACGCGTTGGACTAGCGAAAGAACCATTCCAAAAGCTAAGCAAGGCGCTGGGAAACAGAAAAAAATTTCATTAAAAACGAAGAAAAGAATTCTGGATTATTATGTGATATCCATCCACTTTTATTACACTGAATACTGTACAATTTCCCAAAGGATGAAGCAGCAGAAATGTGGTTCTACAGAAGGAGTTAACACGAACGGAATCATTTCTTAGTCGTCCGCCATGTTGTATACATTCGTGTGTTGTGTTGTGTTTTTCTTTTCCAATTTTATTGTACCTTACCTTTTTTTCTCTTCATTAGTCTTCGGTTATGGCTCCAAAGAAAGCTAGCAGTGATACTGGTAAAAGAAGAAAAGTTAAGAGAAAAACAATTGTTGATGATATTGTCTCTTTCTACTCAATTTCATATGGCAAAATCAACGATCTATACTATTCTTATAAATAAAGAGACGATCATGTTTTTCCTTCCCTTTTTCAAACAATAACATCTCTTTCCTTCCTCCTCCAACTCTCCTACATACATATATGGTAAAATTAAAGTGTTCGTCTATATTTTATCTATTTATTATTGGGTTTATTTATTCTTTTCTTTGATTTAATGATTTTAATTAGATTTGTGTATAAACTTGTGCACAAAGTACTGTTGTTAAAGTTTAAATAAGCTATCACCTTAGGACCAGGAACAGATTAATCCATTTTGTATTGCTTCCTATTGAAAAAATAGTTTCGGTTTACGAACATTTCAGGTTACGAACCGGCCTCAGGAACGAATTAAATTACACGGATGGAGTGAGTAGGCAAAAAGGGAGTCTCAAAGAAAATGACAACGGAAAGGACACTTTCAGAATCAGAAAAAGACAGCTGAAATTCCTTGGAGGGCTTGTAAAAACTCACGGGTCAAGACAGCGGAAGGCGATGACAGGGTCGCACTTTTAAGGCAAGCAGTCGTTTTAATTAAATAGATCAATATCCAGAAGTAGGGCATTAATAGAAACAAATAAAATTAGATGTTTATTCACATATCCTGTCTCTTGAGTTTCGAGGAGATTGCATCCACTCGTCGAGAGAACGGACAGTAAATTTTTACTATCTACAATATTAATTTTTTGCTATGAAACCCGCAGACGTGTCAATGTTATGTACATGTAATTCAGAGTGCGGATAAATTAAATTCTTCATTTAATTTGTTCACACACACACAAGCGCGCATACACACACACACACACACATATATATATATATATATATATATATATATATATATATATATATATATATATAAATATAAAAATAAAAAATGGATTGTCCGACTATTATTTTAATATATTTTTTGTTTATACATTCTTTTTTATAGATACAAATATTTAAATAAATGCTCTGTTTATAATAAACAGTATTAAGTACTTTCACCGACTTCAATGTCCGGGAAATTTCATAGAAAATGTGTTCTCCGACAGGAATCGAACCTGTATCCTACTCGGAACCGTCATATAGCCCGACGTGTTATACCATGTTGCTACGGTAATTTAAACAGTAATTTGAATTTGCTAACCAGACGCTTCCTCTGTAGCTAAATAGTATAGCACATCATGACATTTCCGTGTAGGATACAGGTTCGATTCCTGTCGGAGGCCAGATATGTTCTATGAAATTTTTCGGGCATTCAGACCGTTAAATGCAGTTAATACTATTTATTATAAAAGAACATTTACTTAAATAATTGTATCTATACAAATAACGTATAAATTCTCTATATATAAATATATATATGGCTTTCAATACTCTAAGGGAAATGACACGTTTTTTTTTTCGAAGTTCCCAAATATTAACAGATTTTAAGTTCAACTGAAAAAACGAAAATAAAAATATAATAATTTTACATAATTC
>CAHIKZ030003432.1:2390000-2397500 GCA_903632075.3 Acanthosepion pharaonis
CTGATAACAATCGATCAATTGATGTCACCATCTTTGCTGGATGTGTTCATTTCGATAAACCAGGACAAATTGAAGGCGAAAACAATAACGTTTTTCTTGTCTTGTTTTACAAAGATTCTTCATCTGAAAAGGCGCGCTCACACCGATTTTTCTGTCTGCAGGATGTATATTTTAATTTTTTTTTTTTTTTTTTTTTTTTGTTCACCCCAATTTCAGAATGACGTGTGGGAAACTTTACCGAGATAAGTCAACATTGTTGCTAGCTGAGTTCGGTTTCAAAAATTTATGCAAGCTACCCACGAAATTTAACACGCAAACCGCCAACAAAAATACGTCTATTTTCTGAAAAGATTTTCTCGAATTTTTTTTTATTCCACACATACATACACGTCGAATACAAATTCATATGACAATCACTTGAAACACATTGTGCACTCGTAAATCGTATTCCAGCTACAATCTGTCATGACTAGCAATGGATATCGCAGTGATCTTTCCTGTTACTCACTGAACAGGTAATTATAATGATTATGAATGACTATCCACTCGTATCTGATAAAAGCTGCCTACTGAGGTGACTAATTAATCATTGTCGCAAACAGTTTTTTTATAATATACTAGCAGTAGAGCCCGGCTTTGCCCGGTGATGTAACAGTAAGAGATCATCATAAAGACTGAAAAATAAAATTGACAAAGATTATTGTTTAAGGTTGATGGACACGCATGTCTTAATTAGTTTTTTTTTTGTTTTGTTTTTTGTTTGTTTGTTTTTTTGGGTTTTTTTTTACGAATTGGTCAAACCCAAACTCAAACAAAAACACTGTTTTCAATCGTTATGATTCTACCGATTGAATAGAAATTTATTATAAACAATTGTCTTGTAAATGAAATTTTTAAAGCATTCTGAATGTAAAAAATAAAGTAAAAAGTGTGCAAGACAATAAGAAACACTACCTGCCAAATAAAAAGTGAAGTTTTGTTGAAATCGGTTGAAAAATGTAGGAAATCCGATCCCATATATAAACGAACACACACACACACAAACAAACAACCTGGGTTTTATAAGTATAACTCGATATGAGTTGTCCCCCTTTCATTCTCGCGACAGCGATGCCTCTTAATTGTGTTTTCAAATTGATTTCGTGCAAACACAATTGTGTTTTTCCAATTTTTGGCGCTGTCAGAACCACCGCAAGGTAATTTTACGTAGTCCTGTGAAGTTTTGTTGAAATCGGTTGAAAAATGTAGGAAATCCGATCCAATATATAAACGAAACAGACATACACACTCACACAGCCTGGGTTTTATAATAAGTATGATAATTATTTATTTATAAGTATACCTTTCGTCCATGGTTTAAATATTATTGTTACATATGGTCAGTAACTTTTTCTAATTATTTACAGGTTCTTGATAAAATACAACGAATCTGCAACGTTCCTGACCTAACATATCGGCTTCAATCACTTTCCAAACACCGTAACAGATTCCCTATCCCTCTTCTATAAATATTTTCATGATAATTGTTCTGATGGGCTTTCCGCTATGGTATAGGTGAGTCTGCCTTCCAGCTTAGGCTTGATCAAGCACAAAGACGTCCACCTCTCTGATTTCGGGCAGAAAGGAACCCAAACGAGGCTATGCCGAAGTGCAGAGTCTCGTATGGGGAGAATATAGGATTAAAAAAAAACAAGGAGAGAGAAGAATAAATGAACAGGAATTAAGAAGACACTTTATTTTCTCAAATCTTGTATCTTCTCTTTCCCATTTTCTTTCTTTTTGCTCAAACTCAGTCTCTTTTTCTTTCTTTCTTTCTTTCCATTTTTCTTTCCTTCTTTTTCTTATTGTTGCTCAAATCATTTTTCCTTTTTCACTTTCTTTATTTTTTTCAAATCTTTATCGTCTCTTTCCCGTTTTCTTTCTATTTGATCAAACCATATCTCTTTTTCTTTCTTTCTTTCTTTCTTTCTTTCTTTCTTTCTTTCTTTTTTTCTTTCTTTCTTTCGTTCGTTCGTTCGTTCATCCTTTCTTTCCTTCCTTCTTTTTTGTCGTATTTTTGCTCAAATCATATCTCTCATTTTCTCCTTTCCACTTTTTTTTTTATTTTTTTCAAATCTTGTATCTTCTCTTTCCCGTTTTCTTTCTTTTTGCCCAAACCATGTCTCTTTTTCTTTCTTTCTTTCTTTCTTTCTTTCTTTCTTTCTTTCCTTCTCTCTTTCCTTCTTTCTTTTTTTTTATATCTTTCATCATAAGAACTATGGATATTGATGAATCTATGTAACTCTTTTTATCTCAGCCTGTTATTGTTTTTAATTCCACTCGGGACTTTCTGCCTTGCATTTCTTTTCCTTTTCTTTTCCCAGTTTTGATCTGTTTTCCTTTTCTCTTTCTCCCCCCTTCCCTCTCTGTATCTCTCTCTCTCTCTCTCTCTCTCTTTTTATCTCATCTCCCTCGCTCACTCACTCAGTATTCTTTTTACACTCCTCCTGCACGCTTTATCTAAGCCCTGTTTCTATACACCTGTCTATATGCTTGTCAAAACGGTGATCGTGGAACATGTCGGACAACCATTGAACATGACAGATAATAAAACCTGTATGGAGAAAACAATCGGAGTTGTGTGCGTCCCACAGTCGACCTTAGTGACATTCAAATACAAACTGACCAATCTTCAAAACTAGGTTACGCTTTAGATGTGTCAAGTAAGTAGATTCAATGACGGTGTGTCGTATTTGTCTCGCTTCTTCTTCCAGGGGCGACTCCCATCATAAACTTCCTTTTCCTCGCATAAGATTTAATTAATTTATTCCCACTTATTTCTCTTGGGTTTCCATCTTTCTTGTTTGTTTGCTCTCACTTTCATGTCTGTTTCAATGCGTCTTGCAATCTAACAATATAAGTTTGCGTTTATAACTAACGTAACAACATAGGAAACACAGATGACACAGTACTGATAGCAGACACGAAAAAGAAATGAAAAAAATCCCCTACAGAAGGTAGCGACGAAGAATGAGAAGAAAAGACTAAGCATAAACTTTGCCTTCAGTAAATGGTACCAAGATTAATACTCTGGCTTCTAACTTCAAAATCCATTCAAGAACCATCAAGAGGGCGGGGGAATAAGTTTATAAAAAAGGGAACAGTAGAGAGGAAAATTGGATCAGGATGCCACAACAGGAAGAGGGATCATCAACTTAGTGCTAAAGAGATCAATTAGAAAAGATCCAACTCATTTCATCAGACGTTTGGCACATGAGAGAGGATTTCCAGCCATGACAGTCCAAAGAGCAGTGAAAAAACACCTGGAAATGAAATTGTAGGTGAAACCTGTGAGGCACCAGTTCAGTGAAGATCATCTTGAATAAGTTGAAAATGATATTATATATATATATATATATATATATATATATACACTGCGTGCCAAATTATTATCAACATAACTTTTTTCTAATATTTCAAAAACCGTCCAATCAATTCACACAAAATTTTTACACAATGTTGGCAACACTGTCCTGCGCAATCACTGAGTTTTACGTACTGATCTGCGCAATGTAAACAAACTGGCGCCATATTTGTTATCAGCTCAGTGATTGCGCAGGTCAGTGTTGGCAACATTGTGTGAAAATTTTGTGTGAACTGATTGGACGGTTTTTGAAATATTAGAAAAAAGTTATCTCGATAATAATTTGGCACGCAGTGTATATATTTATATATATATATATATATATATATATATATATATATATATTTGAACTTTATATCAATTCTCCATGATGAACATGTAATTTTTGTTTATGAACGAATTCATTACGATTCTTCTGTTAATTTTGGATAGTAATTATACATTCTTATTGCTGAAAGTGGAGTCTAATAGTGTTATAAACTCCACGAAGAATTCCAGTAAGATATCTTTAATCATTTCTAAGAGTGCATGGTCATCAGTAAAAGGATGATCCCGAAATGCGATCGGAAATAAGCAGATGCGGATATTTAAATATCTGGGAAGCGTCGTGACAGAGGACGGTAAGTGCGACACTGAGATCCACAGACGTACTGGGATGGCCAAGGACACATTCCAAAAGCTGGGCAGAGTATTGCGAGACAGGAGAATTTTTTTGTAAGGTAGGTATAGATCCAGTTTACACTAGAGTGAAAAAGATCCGGCCTACATTAGAATTGAAAAAGTAGACACAGGTCCGGTTTACACTAGAGAAAGAAAAGATAGATATGGTTTACACTAAAGTCAAGACGATTGACATAGGTCCAGTTTACACTAGAGAAAAAAAAAGGCTTATACGGCTTTTACTAGAATAAAAAACTGTCGAAAATGTCTTTTTCCAGTTTACACTAGAGAAAATGGTCTAGTTATACTAGAATATAAACTGTAGACAAATGTTGGTTTTTTCTCTAGAGTAAAATGGTCCAGTTTACTTAAAGTCGAAAATGTTGGCATAGGTCCAGTTTACACTAGAAAAAAGGTCCGGCTTATACTAGAATATAAACTGTAGACATATGTCTGTTTTCTCTAGAGTAAAATGGTCCAGTTTACTCTAAAGTCGAAAATGTTGGCATAGGTCCAGTTTACTAGAGAAAAAAAGGTCCAGCTTATACTAGAATATAAACTGTAGACATATGTCTGTTTTTCTCTAGAGTAAAATGGTCCAGTTTACTCTAAAGTCGAAAATGTTGGCATAGGTCCAGTTTACACTAGAGAAAAAAGGTCCAGCTTATACTAGAATATAAACTGTAGACATGTCTGTTTTTCTCTAGAGTAAAATGGTCCAGTTTACTCTAAAGTCGAAAATGTTGGCATAGGTCCAGTTTACACTAGAGAAAAAAGGTCCGGCTTATACTAGAATATAAACTGTAGACATGTCTGTTTTTCTCTAGAGTAAAATGGTCTAGTTTACTCTAAAGTCGAAAATGTTGGCATAGGTCCAGTTTACACTAGAGAAAAAAGGTCCGGCTTATACTAGAATATAAACTGTAGACATGTCTGTTTTTCTCTAGAGTAAAATGGCCCAGTTTACTCTAAAGTCGAAAATGTTGGCATAGGTCCAGTTTACACTAGAGAAAAAAGGTCCGGCTTATACTAGAATATAAACTGTAGACATGTCTGTTTTTCTCTAGAGTAAAATGGTCCAGTTTACTCTAAAGTCGAAAATGTTGGCATAGGTCCAGTTTACACTAGAGAAAAAAGGTCCGGCTTATACTAGAATATAAACTGTAGACATATGTCTGTTTTTCTCTAGAGTAAAATGGTCCAGTTTACTCTAAAGTCGAAAATGTTGGCATAGGTCCAGTTTACACTAGAGAAAAAATGTTAATCATTAGTCCGGTTTATACTGGAGTCTAAAAGGTAGATACAGATCTGGTTGTGTCCCCTTTGGATTGAAAAGACGTTGCCTCTCTTCAGATGATGTATTCGGTGAATGCTACGCTCCGTCGACAGAGCAAAGAATGCGTGCAGCACTTTGTTGAAATTGCTCAAAAGTGGTTCAGAGGGTTTTCAATCGTTCCGAACAAATCGTGTAATGAACGGAAACACTTCTAGTTTATTTCAATGCGGGGTGCAGCACAGGGATCTATCCTTGCACCTACTTTGTTTCTTATCTTCAGAAATGAGTTTCTGCCTGCCATCAGCATGGCTGATGCTAACCTCCAGGAGAACAATTCTTTGCGTCTTCTTGGGCTCACGTTTTCCCCTAATGTGAAGTGAAGTGATTATTTTGAATCAATTGATAGGTCTTCGACTAGGGAAGAGGATTCACTGAATCTATGTTGTACATTTACAAATCTACTATTCTTCCGTGCATTGAATATTGCTGCCATATCTGGTCTGATGCCCCAACCATTTCGAGATTCTTTACAAAAATTCGAAGAAGGGTCTGCAATGTAATCAATCCTGACCTAGCATCTCAACTTCAGTCACTTTCTCACCGACGGGACGTGGCTTCCCTCTGTCTTTTTTGCGAATATTTTCGTAGCGATTGTTACGTGATTTTCTCTTTGGTGCCTCGACTGCATGAATTTAAACATACTACTAGAGTGGCAATTAGGTCTCACCGTTTTACTGCTGAACTAGTTAGATGGAACCGTATGTTTGAATCTAATGCTTCCTTTTCTCGTTTGTGGAACTCCTTTCCGATTTTTCGCCTCGCTGCCACTTACAATTTTGAAAAATTTCAAATTCAACGCCAACCGCCATTTCCTGTCTTCCTGAATCCTGTTTCTTTTATTGTCCTTTCTCCTCGCTAAAATCTCATTCGCTTTCACTCCTAGTAACCCCTTGCGTCCTAGTGGCTTTATCACCTTGCCTGGTGTGAAATAATTAAATGGAAATATCAAAAATATATACCGAGTGTAACAGCAAAGTTATAC
Organism: Acanthosepion pharaonis; assembly: GCA_903632075.3. Lineage (NCBI taxonomy): Eukaryota > Metazoa > Mollusca > Cephalopoda > Sepiida > Sepiidae > Acanthosepion > Acanthosepion pharaonis. The sequence continues at coordinate 2,396,382 of CAHIKZ030003432.1, forward strand.
AAATCACGTAATGGTGTAATTATTCATCCCACAAAAAGTGTAATGTCTAAAAAACTAAACAAATTGTGTTTCTTGTTTCCAGGTTTTCAGATCAGACGTTTAGCCATCTTGACACCATTTCTTGTAAGAATCACTGAAAAAAAACTTTGAGTTATTCAGCTAGAAAGAGAACAGGTTAAAATCGTTTCGTCTCAGACCAACTGTCTTCCCAACTGAGCAATGGTGAGAGGAAAAAGATCATTCAGGCCTTCAGTAATGGTACCAACATTCATACGCTGGCTTCTATCTTCAAAGTCCATTCAAGGACCATGAAGAGGACGGGGAATAAGTTTATAAAAAAGGGAACAGTAAAGAGGAAAATTGGTTCAGGATGCCACAACAGGAAGAGGGATCATCAACTTAGTGCTAAAGAGATCAATTAGAAAAGATCCAACTCATTTCACAAGACGATTGGCACATGAGAGAGGATTTTCATCCGTGACAGTCCAAAGAGCAGTGAAAAAACACCTGGAAATTGAAATTGTAGGTGAAACCTGTGAGGCACCAGCTCAGTGAAGGTCATCTTGAATAAGCTGGAAATGAAACTGGAATAATAATGTATATATATATATATATATATATATATATATATATATATATATATATATATATATGAACTTTATATCAATTCTCCCTGAGCAACCTGTCATTACGATTCTTCTGTTAAGCTTGGGGAATAATTATATATTCTTATTGCTGACAGTGGAGTCTAATACTGTTATAAACTCCACGAAGAATTCCAGCAAGATATCTTTAATCATTTCTAAGATATATCGGTCCAAAGCTTAATCTAAGCTCAATTTTGGTTTTATTGGATTTGGACAATTTTGCTGTTACACTCAATATACTATGACATTTTTCTTTATGATCGATTCCATTACGATTCTTCTGTTAAGCTTAGAGAGTAATTATACATTCTTATTGCTCAAAGTAGAGTTCAATAGTGCTATAAAAACTTCGGAGAATTCCAGTAAGATATCTTTAATCATTTCTATGATAGAACGTTTCAGAGCCTAAACTAACAATTGGACAATTTTTCTGTTACACGATTTGGACAGTTTTGGTGTTACACCCGGTATA
>CAHIKZ030003432.1:2400000-2440000 GCA_903632075.3 Acanthosepion pharaonis
TAAAGTGCGATTTAAACGTAAAGTAGAACCTTGTCTTATTGTGAAGTTCTTCGTAGCAGAGCAGACAAAGCAGACTGAACCAGATGCAGGTTTCTCCTGCAATGGAGGATGCATGTTCGAATTCTGTTGGAGGACACATTTTTCATTTACAGCACTTATTGCGTGTGTCGGCCGGTAGGCGTAAATTTTTTTGTTTTTTAAATCCGTATCACCTCAAGCAAGGCAATAATGCCACTAAAACACAAGGGGTTACAGGGTGTGGAAGGATTAGGAAGAGAAACATTAATGATGAGCAGAACGAGGAGAGAGTAATCAGAAGGATAATAGATAGTGATTAACATTGCATCTAAATTCTTGAAGATTAAAGTTGGCTGGTAAGCATGGAGTCGGAAGGAAGTTCCACAAGCAAGAAATGCGAGCGAAGATACCGTTAGCAAAGAATTTGCAACTGCATCTTCGCCAGCTCAACTGCAAATTGATGAGATCACAACGCCAGTCTAGTGTTGCGCTTAAATTCAAAAACTATGTTTGTGTGTGTGTGTTTCCGTGTGTGTGTGATGTATGTGTGTGTGTTTCTCTGTGTGTGTGTACGTGTGTGATATATGTGTGTGTGTGTTTCTCTCTGTGTGTGATGTATGTGTGTGATGTATGTATGTAGTATGCAAATTCCTCCTTTGGGGGATTTCGCATTATTTATCATCTCTCAGTTACGTCTCTGTCCTTGGACAGAGTGCGCTCAGGGGCTTCTCTGTCTGAGGACAGAGGGGCAACTGAGGAAAATTATACTGAAGAGGTGCCCAAGCCCTGGGGAACAGCTGCCCGAGGCCGCGCCCTCCCATTGCACCAGAGGGAGGGATCGGTGCTCGCACCGAGGCTAGCGCAACCGACGTTTGCGGGGGCTGAGGGCAATTTTTGTCCCTATCCGGGTGTACGCGATCGGGTCCCCACATTAAACCGACCTTGTGTCACATCTTGTTCTAGTGGGGGAACGAGTAAATACCTGTATGTGTGTGATGTATGTGTCTGTGTTTCTGTGTGTGTGTGATATATGTGTAAAGTATGTGCGTGTAAGTGTGTGTATGTGTGTGTAAATGGCTCAAAAATATTACAAAAAATATTTTATAGCTAGATGAGGCAGCGTCTGATTCTACCAGAGATGATTGGGTGACTTATAGATAGATGCATATACTGTTATATAATACTTAACTACCAACGTGTATACAACTTTGGGTTACCCGATAGAAGAAAAAGCGTTATTTGTGTGTGTGTAAGTATTACCTGAGTGACTTAAAAACACCATAACTAATATTCCCAATAGTTGATCAGGGCGCTCTAGGTGAACATCGCTATAAAAATTAATATTTGTATACAGGTGAGAAGGGGAAACATCAACCAATATTAGACAATATCTGTATACGGATGGCAAATGGAAACATGAATCAAATCTAGGCATTAACTGCATACGAGTGAGGTGAAACAGCAACTAAATCTGGATAATGACTGTATACGGATAAGAGGAAACATCAACAAAATCTGGATAATAGCTGTATACGGATGAGAAGAGGAAACATCAACCAAATATGGATAATGGCTGTATACGAATGAGAAGCTGAAACATCAAACAAATATGGACAATGACTGTATACGGATGAGAAGAGGAAACATCAATCAAATATGGATAATGGCTGTATACGAATGAGAAGCTGAAACATCAAACAAATATGGACAATGACTGTATACGGATGAGAAGAGGAAACATCAACCAAATATGGATAATGGCTGTATACGAATGAGAAGCTGAAACATCAAACAAATCTGGACAATGACTGTATACGGATGAGAAGAGGAAACATCAACCAAATCTTAGCAATGTTGTGAACAGTAAGTGGAACACTGATAGTTTTATTAATTAAAAGAGGCATGTTGAGCAAGATGAAATTGTGAATTCAATCTTAAATCACCCACTTCGATGAATAGAAAGGATACATTTTGATGCATGAAGCAAAGCCGGTCCTCATGTTTCAAAAGATGAAATGCTTTTTGCCTTTGTGAAAATCATTATTCATGTAAAGATTTCTACAAACAAAATCAAATTGAAGAACCCTTCAATAAATGTATTTAAAACATTGATTGGTAATTAAAAGGCACATTTTTATGATCTTTTGTGTAGGAATAGATCATTTTGTTTTTGTTTTTGTTTTAGTTAAGTGTATTTTTAGTAAATTTATTTTAACCGACGCGTCTCGTCTTCTGAGAGACTTTATCAAAGCAAGTGTAAGGAATTATATTGTGACAAGTATTTATATACAAGATTAAAAATATTATTGGTTTGTTAAAATCTTTGGTATGGGGTGTTTTGTAAAACAGTAATATTTGAGCTCTTGTATATAAATACTTGTTACAAAATAAAAGCATTGCATTTGCATTGATAAAGTCCTTAAGCGGACGAAACGCGTCGGTAAGATAAATTTTCCTTTCGTCTTTATAAAGGGTGTTTCATTAAGACGGATTAAAGTCAGCAGTAAATAAATCAGTGTTATTGGTGAAAATTTATTTATTTTTTTATTGGATCATGTTATTTAAGTTATGGCCATTATGTGTGAAAAATAATATCACCCAAATGTCCACCAAGGCTTCGGCGACACACCTCCACTCGATGGTCAAAATTTTTGATGACGTCTCTGCATAGTTGCTCCTCAATCTCACCAATATACCTTATTATCTCATCTTTCAGCTGTTGAATTGTTGTTGGCTTGTTGGCATAGACCTTACTTTTGAGATGACCCCAAAGGAAGAAATCTAAAGGCGTCAAGTCGTATGATCGTAGTGGCCAATTGACTAGTGGCTAATTCTGTTTGAACGTCCATTTTCGTTATAGGCTGAGATAACTTTGACACGTTGTTTGATTGTTACTCTCTCCATGGCTCAAACTGCCAAAGTTATTAAATGTGAAAGAAAAAGGAAAGTCATTAGACGCTTAAACTTAAGTCACCTTTAAAATCGGTCCAATTTATTGGAACACTCATTATATTTATTTTAGGATATTACAACAAACACATGTAAGAATCGCTACACAATTGCAGTCATGTTTCAGCGCATAACAATGCGTCTCCTCAGGCGATTGGATATTACTGGTGAATGAACGATTAATTTGGTTTCCAAAGCAAGATATATCATTTTTTTTTAAATATAAGGCTTAAGGACTTTACCCTGATAATAATATTGCTATACTATGTATTGAGCCCTCTTTTGAATTAATTACTACGAACGTTGGAAGTGTACTCTATTCATTCTCATCGTAGCTTGATATATATATATATATATATATATATATATATATATATATATATATATATATATATATGACAATAGGAAAACTGTAGTTATTGCTGACGCGTTTCGTCCAATGTGAACGAAACATTGGACGAAACGCGTCAGCAATAACTACAGTTTTCCTATTGTCATTTATATCTATAAATATTGTCTTTGCTACAGGTTAACTCTGAGAAATTTTCATATATATATATAGATATATATATATATATGTGTGTCTTTGGGCAGAGTGCACTCAGGGGCGACTCCGTCAAAGGACAGAGCCTCAACTGAGGAAAAAATATACTGAGAGGTGCCCACCTTAAAAAAGACCTTGTGTCACAACTCGTCTTCGTGGGGAGACAGAGTAAATAACTAATTGGCTTCGCATATATGATTGGTTTTCCTTATGTAAAAAAAGGGGGGGACACCGGTTTAATTCCTGTCGGGGTTGAGGTGGGGGACATTTTTCCTTTAGTGAGATTTCTCGATCGAAGACGGTTGTTATTAATTTCCCTGTTTAAGAAAATAAAAACAAAGGTAGCAACACACACACCCATATACCACCTAAAAATAACGTTTATAGTAAAACATGTCACGTCTTCATATATCCATGGGTGTTGTCGTTTTTTTTTTCGGAGGTATTTAAAAAAATAACAGATCATGTACCGATTTGGAAGCCCTTAGCTTTGAGCTAAAATTCGCTACCTAGGTTTAAAAAAATCAGACCTTAATAGTCACAATGATTAACTACCATAGAATTTGGCAAATGCTTCATCTAAAGATTGATTACTGATACTCTGGGAACAAACAACGAAATAACGCTACAACAGAGAATGCTTAAAAGCATTATGAAACCCAGCCAAGAGTAAAAATTCCTATTACCATCTTGGACTAAAGGTAATGGAATTGTTATTAAGAACAGGAGTGCATGCAAAGAAAGAATTCAGATGTCTACTCTACTCTGCGATATTGATACATATGCGAAAATAGATTAACGCAATATAATTTTCGAGACACAAATATTTAACAAAGCTTTTCGAAAGTTAGTGAGTAATTAAAACAAATCATGGCGTAGATCGATATATCCCAACCTTTTCTTCACTTCAGAGCATATTTGTAGAATAACTAAAACTCCAGATCACACTTTAAATTTTAAAAAAGAAAAAATATATCTGTCTGTATATCTGAAATGGGGTATTGTAACTATTCACACTATTTACATCGTTCGGACTGTTGTCCTCATCTTTACTGCCATATTCGTGACGTTTCGGCCGTTGTTTGCTCCGGTCATCGTCAGGTGTTATACGTTGGAATTTTGAAACGAAGTCTTTTATTTAGTCCACGGAGGGGGGTAGATTGTTTTAATTCCACGTTCCATGCCCTTTGTTTCTTTTTTTTTGGTGGGGGAGGATATCTCAGTTTCACTTAATTCCCTGTAGTAAACTAAACTCTCTAAATTTGTTTCCTCTGCTGTGGCCAACTTACTTTGGGTCAAGTCACTTTTTGGATCACTCAAACAACGCTTTCATCCTCTAAGCCATGCTATCCTTGGGGACACGTAGAATTAGAACAATCTACCTCCGAGGACTAAATAAAGGGTTCGGTTCGATATTCCAACGTATATCACCTGAAGAAGGCCGGAGCGTACAGCAGTCGAAACGTCGTGAATATGGCAATAAAGAAAAATAGTCATTAAATTTGAAAATATGAAATTTTGGTTTAGCATTCCCAAAAAATATTGGCAGCACAATTTCCATTTAAAGGGATTTATAAAGAATCTTCTATTTTTAGAGAGGCCGATTATGACTGAATTAACAGATCGAGACAATTATTAGACAGATGTGATTAAATATACTTTAATGTTTTTTTAAAAAAAATCTTCAGTATTATTATTGTTTAGGCAATAAGCATTATGACATGGCACAAATAGCTATAGTGTGGAAAAAGGAATTTTCAACAATATACGCATTTTTTAAGTATTTATGTTTAATTTTTAACTTTTATCAAAAAACAACATTCTTGTATATGTAGTTATGGATAATGTAAATTAATTATTAATTTTTTTAAATTAATATTAGGTTGGTGCAAAAATAATGACGTAATAATGTCGTTTTTTTATGTATTTTTTAACGCCAAAAAACGACATTATTACGTCATCGTTTTTGCACCAACCTAATAACTATTTATGCATGTGTTAAAATTTTGGAATAATGCAATAATAAAAATTTAAATTTCATCTCTGATAGATGTCGCTCTCTGTATATCTATTGAGGAAGACAAAAGGGAAAAGATTATCCATTCCGTCTTAAAGATTAAGGAATTTGCCATCCAGTTGAAAATATCAAATTTCAAAGACTGGAAGCAATGTGCTTGGTGTCTGTAGCTTTTTAAAAATGAATTTTTTTTTTTAAATATAAAAATAATTCATAAATTTACACTTCCGTAAACTTGGGGTGCACATGGCTAGATTTCAATGTGTATAAGTACGCCTCGGCGCTCTGGTTGAGAAACATTAGTATAGATTAATAGAATACGTTTTGGAATGGCCAAGGTTGCATTCCAAAAGCTGAGCAGAGTATTGCGAGACAGGAGGATTTCTTTGATAACTAAAAAAAGAAAACTGAGCTGTTATGTGACATCTGTCTTTCTTTATTGCAGCGAATGTTGGGCGATTTCCTCAAAGATGAAGAAGAGACTCGAAGCGACAGAGATGTGGTTCTACAGAAGGATGCTAATGATATCATGGACCGAGCGTGTGAGCAACGATGAAGTCTTAGAGAGGATGCAAACAAGGAGGAGGCTTATACTTGACATCAGGAAGAGGCAGCTGAAGTTCCTGGGACACATAACGAGGAAGGAGGGCTTGGGGAATCTGATACTAAATAGAGAGAAAGATGGACAAGGCATGACATACCTAGCGGCCTTATTCAAGTGGATGACAGAATGTTGTTTGGAGGAGGTAGCAGTGGGAAGGAACTTGTTGAGAGCTGCAAGGGATAGAGGGACGTGGCGAGCCATGATCACCTACGCCCTGAAAGGACATGGCACAGAAAAAAAGTGGCGAACACTCATCTGAATAATCACCCTCTTTCAACAATCAACCCCTCGGATATTCAAAATTCAGACAACCTGATCAAAATGCTAAGAGGAATAAACATGGCTAGTTTAGATGGCAAATCCCTTTAAATCAACATTCCTTTTAAAAAACGTGAATTTAAAAAATCACATACAATCAAAAATAAACCTCTCAATCATCACCATATTATAGAACCGTAATAGAATATATATATATATATATATATATATATATATATATATATTGTAAATTAATTGATTTAAAATATGGTTTTTTCCGCTACACAGTTCTAACCATGTTTCAAAAATGGAAGCTAAATGCTTCGAATTTAATTTTGTAATTAAATTAAAGACATTAGTTCCATTTCATCCTCAAGCGAATTTTGGAGTAACTTATTTATTACTGGGTTTTAAAGGCACAACAAAAAAATCATAATTCACGTTTCCAAGGATACAGAGAAATCTATTCATCCAGACAAGAGGTGTTTGGGTGTTCATTATCGCTGTATTTTGTTGTACTAGTTATTAGTTACGTTTTGGTAGGGGTAGGGATGTATTTTTCAATGAATTCTGACATCCGTTAAATGCATGTCGTCTCGATTTTTTTTTTAAATTTATTGTTAACGGCAAAAATTCTTATGGCATTTTTTTCTATTTGTATACTTAAAGATTTTTAGGGGTTGCTTAGGTTAGAATACGTTTTATTTAACTACGATTTGAAAAATATTTTCACTTTTAATTTTTAATATACGATATTTCTTTTTAGAACAAGTAAATGTGTTAGAATCACTTACAGTATGTAAAATTATTTTCACATCAAGTATAAGTATGTATATTACTAGGTCACAATTTTTTTAAAATTTATATTTAAATATTAAGTAAAATTTATGACAATGACGACAAAAATAGCTAATTCATTTCACGGATTTAGTAAACTTTTATTTTTTATATAAACCTAGTAATATTTTGTTTCTCATGTAAGTACAAAGGACATGGGTCATTCAATGGCTTACATCTAGCTTTTCATATTAATTTCATTTTACTCAAGGTATTTTATTGGATTCTTTTATGTGCATGTAGTACTTTGAGAAAGGTGTTTAGATTAGAATACGTTTTATTTACCTACAATTTTAAAAGATGTTTATGTTATAATTCGTTTTATTTAACTACAATTTTAAATACAACTTTAAAATATTTTCACTGTTAGTTTTAATAGACTATATTTCTTTTTAAAAGAAGTAAATGTATTAGAATTACTTACAGTAAGTAAAATTATTTTTCCATATCAAGTATAAGTATGTATATTACGATTTTTAAAAATTTTATATTTAAATATTATTTAAGTAAAATTTATGACAATTACGGCAAAAATAGCTAATTCATTTCTCTGATTCAGTAAACTTTATTTTTTATAAACTTAGTAATATATAGTTTCTCATGTATATATATATATATATATATATATATATATATATATATATATCACGAAGATCACGTGGGAATCTGTACATGTCGCTTGCAGGCACGTTTGTGACAGATGTCCAATGCAGGACAGTCATACCCTTTCGCAGTATTTGCAGCTAAAAGTCTGGCCTGGTCTGGATAGCATAGCATTGCAGTTCTCCCCCCTCTGCATCTTGTCCCTGAGAGCGGCCAGGCGGGTATTTTCAAAGAAAGAGCCAGCATAGTTAATGGTTACACGCCAGGCGCCACAGTTCCCAGCTAGGTTTGACCATTGGCAATGGTTGATGTGACAGGCAACAAAGGTTATTTTTTGTTTTTTTTTTTTTTTTTTCGGGCAATCTTTGAATCGCTTCTTTGGTGCATCTCTGCCGCGATAGCCAGTGGAGAGATCGCCGTACAATAAAATTTTAGGCAGGCGATGACTCTTCATCCTGGAAACATTCCAGCCCAGCGCAGCTGGGACTTCCGAAAATCTCTCATTACTATTAGTTAAAATAATAAAACTCGTCACAAACCAATGTTATTTCCCTTTTAACACAATTATCAGCAAAAATCCGGACTGACAATGGGATCGACTCTGAGCACAGTTTTAGCTTTTCTGTTTTTAGACTTTCTTGAATACGTTTCTTTCCCAAGTGTTCTTATTTTATGTACCGTGTCCCTTCAGGACGTAGGCGATCATGGTTCTCCATTTCTTCATGTCTGTTGGAGCTCTCAGTAAGCTTTGATATTTTATTTCTCCCAGACCCTGTTCTGCCACCCACTTGCTTAAGCCCTTTAAGTATGTCACTGGTTGCTTACTCTTGTCCCTCTTTCCCTTTATCCACCCTGTCAGTATCAGATTTTCCAAGCCTTCCTTTCTCATTACGTGTCCCAGAAATTCCAGCTCCTCTTCCTGATGTTAAGTATGAATTTACTCTTTGTTTGCATCCTCTTCAAAATCTCATCGTTGCTCACATGTTCGGTCCATGGTAGTCTCAGCATCCTTCTGTAGAACCACACCTCTGCTGCCTCGAGTCTCCTCTTCATCTTTGAGGAGACCGTCCAACATTCGCTGCCGTAAAGGAGGACAGATATCACGTAGCAGTTCAGTACTCTTTTCTTTGTTACCAACGAAATTCTCTTGTCTCTTAATACTCTGCTTAGCTTTTGGAATGTGTTTTGGGCTATCCCAATACGTCTAAGGATCTCAGCGTCGCACTTGCCGTCCTCTGTCAGAACACTCCCCCAAATATTTAAATTTCTGCACCAACTTGATTTTAGTGCCCCCCCCCACCCGACCTGTAAATCGTGTTTCGGGCTGATCTTTTTGCTGATGACCATGCATTCTGTCTTCTTGTTGGTTATACTTAGTCCCTTTTTCACGCTCTCCCTCGCTACCTTCTGTTGGAGGTTCCCAAGTATTTTTCCTAAACAATCAACATATTTCCTATAATTTGATAAATCGTTATTAATATACCGGACGTAACAGCAAAATTGTCCAAATCGGGTAACAGCATAATTATCAATCCCACAAAATCTTTAATATCTAAAAAATACACTAAACTAATTCAGTTTTTTACAAGTTTTCAGATAAGACCTTTAGCTATTTTGACTCCATTTCTTGTAAAGATCACTGAAAAACCGTTTGAGTTATTCAGCTAGAAAGAGAACAGGTTAAAATCGTTTCGTCTCAGACCAACTGTCTTCCCAACTGAGCAATGGTGAGAGGAAAAAGATCATTCAGGCTCTCAGTAATGGTGCCGACATTCATACTCTGGCTTCCATCTTCAAAGTCTATGCAAGAGAATACGTTTAAAAACGGGGGGGGTATACATAGGAAAGCTGAATCAGGAGATTACAACAAGAAGAGGGATTATCATTTGAACTTAGAGCTAAAGAGATCAATTAGAAAAGATCCAACTCAATTCATAAGACGTTTGGCACGTGAGAGGGAAGTTGAAATAAAAGGCAATAGTCCAAAGGGCAGTGAAAAATACTGAAAATGAAATTGCACGTGAAACCTCTAAGGCACCTTGTTACTACAGGACAGAAAGTTAGAAGGTTAGAGAGGGAGAAGATCATCTTCAATAAGTTAGAAAATGACCCGGGAATAATATATATATATATATATATATATATATATATATATATATATATATATATATGAACTTTATTTTAATAATTCATGAGCTTCTGATCCTTCGTTATGATTAATTAACGATGAACATGTGATGATCGATTTCATTACGATTCTTCTGTTAAGCTTAGATAGTAATTATACATTCTTATTGCTCAAAGTAAAGTCCAATAGTGTTATAAAAAATACCGGAGAATCATAAGATACAACGGTTCAGATCTTAATCTAACAATTGGACAATTTTGCTGTTACACGATTTGGACCATTTTCTTGTTACACCCGGTATTTCTGCAAAACATTACTTGACCTTGTAAACCAACTAATCAAAGTCGAAGTTGCGATAAAATTTATTATGAAAAAGACACATTCAATACATTAACTTTCCTCTATATCATGTTAAACCGATAATGTCCTAGCACTAAGCGTTTATCGTAAATCTACTAATAAAATGATCTCGTAAATTTCCATTCTCACCGAAACAACAAAATAAAACTCGGAATAATTATTGGATTGTATTTAAGAACAATCAGAATCTGCAGTCTTCGATATGGATAGGAAAAAAAGAAAGCTCAACATTTCTTTAAATAAAATTAAAGATAAAAACGTAACGAAATCTGATACATTATACTACCTACCAAATCCATTAAAACTACAATAGAAAATAATTTATCTAAACTTAGCATAACAACTACTTCTAAAAAAAAACAAGAGACTTAATTAATACAAAAGAAAATAACAATCTGAAAAACGAAGCAGGAATTTACTCTATATCCTGTAATAACAGCCGAAAGAAATACATTTGAGATACCTTGAGGAATTTAAATAAAAAAAATGTATGATCCCAAAAGAGATCTTTTACAAGCACCCACAAAGCATTATTCGGTCGCTTACCGTAGGGGGTGAGAGCATAATTTCGATTTTTAAAAAAAATGCCGCTTTAATTAAATGAAAAAGTAATTTACAAAGATAAAAATGTCTAGAAAGTGCACTGATTGCAAAATCACCCGCAGTAAAATTGTTCTTGCATCATTTCGTCCTTCTTGGTTGGTTTTATCACAATGTGGGATATTTAAAAAGAAAAACAATAAAAACAAAAGCGTAAGGAAACTGAATAAAATCGATTCGACTGTGTGCCCAGACACGTCTGATAAAAATTTAAAACTCAAAAATTTTTAAATTTAAAATTCCGTATCTGTCTATATTTCTGAGATGAGGCATTGTAACTATGTACATTGTTCAGACTGTTCTCGTAATCTTTATTGTTACATTCCCGACCTTTCAACCACTCCGGCCTTCTTCAGGTTGGAATTTCGAACCGAATCCTTTATTTAGTGTTATGCCTTTGGATATCTCAGTTTCAGTTAATTCCTCTTGATAGCTCAACACATTAGGCTTTTGTGCTCTATGCTGTAGCCAGGGTTTTGAACTCACATCCCATTGAGTCAGGTCAAATTTTTGAATCAATCAACCAACGATTTTATACACTGGGTCATGTGCTTATAAGACCAGCACGCTCACACCCTCGGTCACGATGACTTCTGACTTCGTGCCCCAAATCACTCACGAGGCCAGGGTCAACCCATGGTATAATTTTAAAGCAGTCTCTAAAGGTGCTGGGATCACCCCCTCCACACCGATAACATTACCGTCCTCATTAATCGAATATTACGCACATGAATATATTGCAAGAAAATAGAACTTGCCTTGAAAATCAGCATCCAAAATCTCGGCTTTCAGATGGAGTCGAATAGCATGCTCTGGATCCGGTACATACACTAAACGCGCGCGTGTAGTTTGGGTGCGTATACCGATACACATATCAGTCAGTTAAGTGCCATGCGTGATACACGCTTAGGCGATCATGTATCTTTCGATACATCACTGACGAGGCAGATTTTTACCTGCAGTAGGTTGGCATTTCTTTCTGCGGTAGACCAGTTGCCAAACAAGGCTATAGAAACCGATCTGTCCTGCTATTTACCCATAGCTGGGGGGAGAGAAGAAGAGGATTCATACCTTTCCCAAGTAAGTGAATGTTATGGATTCGACTGGAAAGTCAGTCAGTTATATGCTATGCGTGATACACGCTTAGGCGATCATGTATCTTTCGATACATCACTGACGAGGCAGATTTTTTTCCCGAAAAAAAAAAAAAAAGTATAAATAAGTATTAAAAAAATACCTTCCCCCAGTGAATGTTATGGATTCGACTTGAATATCGAACTCCAATTCCTCAATCCGAGCCGCTATCCATTACACCATCGTGCCTCCTCTAAACAGTTGTATATTCCTGGATAGAAAGAGGGCGAAAAGTTCTGAATAGCAAGACAAAGCCGAACATACCGGAGAAAGTACGAATTCAAAACCATTTATTTATTTTCTTTTACAGCCGGTCAAATTTATAAGCAAGATAATTTACATTCGGGGTAAATATTTTGCCAATTTTGGGTCAATACCGGAAGCAGTCGACCGCAAATGACTAAATATAAAGAATATCACGCCATCTGACGTAGACTAATTTATAATACCTATATAATAATATTATACCATTCACAAAGGCACATTTTGTGTGTGTATATATAGATGTATTCTCGCCATTTATATCATTAACTTCTATATCTGTTTTTTGTATGAATGATTCATGTAATATAAATTGAACTGCACCACATACTTGATATATATATATATATATATATATATATATATATAATAAGCAGGACGATAGACGTAATACACACTATTTAAAGTAAAAATCAAAATCTGTAAGGGTCTATTTCAAATTCTGTATATCTGAGAGCTTGCTGCTATATTTTCGTCATGATCAATAATGATTTTATTTTTTTTAATTTTAACTGAATGTATGATTGTTTTATGTATGTATCTGGAGTTATAGAAATGTTTTATTTTCCAAACACGGTCAGCACATTTATATTATTTTAGTGTTGGCTTCTTTTCTTGTTAAAAAAGACTAAAAATAATATAAGCATTTATTAATAAGAAAAAAAATTTTGATATTATATTATGTGTGTGTGTGTTGTGTGTGTGTTTCTTATTAAAAAATATATATATATAAAAATAATATAATAATTATTAATATTAAAAAATTATTTTAACGAAACTTGCGTATACTATATATATATATATATATATATATGTGTGTGTGTGTGTATATATATATATATATATATATATATATATATATATAAATATATATACGAATATTATATATAGGTTTTATTACACTGTTGGACTCTACTACCGTTTTCTTGATTGTTCTTGAAGGGTTTTATTAGAAAGGATTTAAAACTGTTCTTTTTTCTCGCTGAATATCAATGGGTTTTCAGTGATCGAAGCAAAAGTTTTATCTGAAAACCTGGACGAAAAGAAACTATTGTTTAGTTTTTGTTTTGAGATTAACAATTTTTGTGGGGACAATTATCAGGTGCCACATCAAACTCACATCAATCCAACTAGTCTCTAGCTGTTACCATAGTAATCTTAATTTCAATAATGAATATGCTTATAAAACGTTCGTTAAATTACGTGCAAATACCAGGAATAAGTTATTCCAAAAAATTTCGCTTGAAGATGGAACAGAGCTTGGTATTTTAATTCAATTTAATTCAAATAATTATATTGAAGGTTTTTCGACATCATCTTGTTTTGAAACATGAGAAGTCTAAATCTTTTAAATGTAGCATTGGAATCACATTTCAGAAAAAAAATAAAATAAAAATAAATAAATTAATTATATGTATATATATATATATATATATATATATATACTAATATTTCATGGTTATTATTTATTACATTGAAATCCTAATCACGACCCAATTCATCAGACCTACAAATTCAAAAATAAAACAGAAAATATATCTCCGGTTTAAAAAAAAAATTCAATGATAATGTATATATGGAAATTATTATCTACTTGTTTTACGAAATTTAAGCGCATTAATAGATAGACAGGAAGGTCTCATTATTTTAACAGTTGAAATGGCTAGATGGAACCGTAATTTCAATGCTGACAGTTTCTTCTCTCGCACTTCTCACTTGTGGAACTCTCTTCCGGTTTCTTGCCTCACACTCAAATTTGATCTTCAAAAATTAAATGCAATATCAATCGTTATCTTAAATATTATCGTAAATACCTAAAAACTTCTTCATTTTTGACGGGTACCATGCCAGTGATAATTAATAATTTTCTTTTATAAATGATGCTTTTAATTCTTCGTGGTGTAATTCTTTTTTTAACTTTGTACAAATGTTTGCAGTTGTCGTATGAGTCAGGATGGCAGACATATTGCTAACTCGTTTACCATTGGATGGGTGTTTTATGATGTAATGACTCAGAGTGAGCGTTACTTTCCCATTTAGCCGCCTTGGGGATTTGGTGGGCGAGTTCAGTTGCTTAGGATACGTAATTTTAAGACATGAAAAAGTCTTTTATACATTAGCATTTCAAACGCATTTTTATTGTTTATTGTTTTGTTTTTCCTTTTTTTAATAAGAAAAATAGAAATAACAAAATCATGTTATAATTATGCTTGCCCCTCCCTTGGTAGGCATGTGCATTACACCCTGCCATTACTTCAGATAAATAATGAACCATTCCGTTTGGTTGCGAGAAAAGAGTCGCTGTTTGGCAATCGTGTGAAGAAAAAAAAGTAAGAACAGCAAAGAAAGAAAGAAAGAAAGAGAGAGAGAAAAGAGAAAAGAAAAGAGACGATAATGCTTTCATAATTTTAACGTTTGTATCAATAAAATGGTTTGGTTTGTTTAAGAGTATATCAACTCCTTATTATTTAAGCCGAAATTTAATTTCCTTGAAGGCTTTGGTATTTTTTAATATAAAAATCTATTGCTGGAATTGTTGATTTTTTTTTTACTATAAAAATCAATTGCTGGAACTGTTTGATTTTTTACTATAAAAATCTATTGCTGGAAATGTTTATTTTTTTTTATTATAGAAAACTATTGCTGGAAATGTTTGTTTTTTTACTATAGAAAACTATTTTGTTTTTGTTTTTTTCTATAAAAACATATTGCTGGAAATATATGTATTTTTTACTATCTTTTTGCTGGAAACTTTTACTAAAAAATGTATTTTTTTCATAGTTTTGACCTTAGTTTGGGGGTTCACTATTTGCTCATAGCTAGGACCCTAACAGGTGTTGCCACCTCAGGACAGGGTGCATCTGGGAACAACAGAAATGAAGAGCTTGGTCTACGCTCCTCCAAACCTCCCGATTAGAGGCCTTACTGCCGGATGTAGTTTATCGTCATATCGAGGACGTCAGTGAAATGGAAAACTTTATCAGTTGTGAATCTTCTCATTTGTACCCACTTACTTTTTTTAAAATAATAACCAGCATTCATACATATTATTGTCATTATAATATTCTGTTAAAGTTTGTTAAATATTTAACGATGCAATATTTTATTGTCATATAGGCAAAAATGAGTTTTCCGCCAGATGTATAAATAGCAGTGTCAGGCTACTGACTGGTATGATTATTGAGTGATTATTGAGTCGCTATTGAGTGGAACTATCCAGTCGAATTAGTGTGAATTATTGTGCGTCGATGAATTGGGTTTTGCTTTAGGATTTACCGGACGTTAAGCCGAGCCGCCCTATTAACAAGTTATTCACTGAAATGGTTAATTATCTTTGGTTGACTTTTACTTCTTTATCTGTCTATATTTCTCAAGGACACATGGCACAGTTGGTTAGATCCAGTGACAGAACCCAAAGCGTGTGAGTTCAATACCCGGCTAAGGCAGTGGAGAACTTTCAGAGGGAATATTAACAGGAGATAACTGATAACTGACATCCATTAAACGTGGAACTAGAACAGTCTACACCAGTGAGCGATATAAAGGGTTCAGTTCGACATTCCAACCACCTGAAGAAAGCCGGAGCGTACAACGGCCGAAACGTTGTAATAAATATAGCGACAAAGATGAGGACAATAGTCCGAATAATGTAAATAATTTTACTTCTTTGTTCTTGTTAAGTATTTATTTGCGATTGTAATTAAATACTGTTTTATCTTAACATTAAAGTCTTGAATTATACTTAAATTATTAATGGCCACCGTACGTCACAAAATTTATAATATTGTAATTTTATTCAGTCATTAATTTAAGGATTAAGAGTCATCAGAAAATTCAAATAGTTTGACTGTTTTTATTTTTTGTGGATTATCAACCTTTCGTATTTAAAACCGAAACATATTTTTGGATAGTAAGAATTTTGTGCGGATCATAATAATTTTCTGATACAAGTCATTCTTTTTAACCCATAGCTGCCAAGAAAAGAGGTAGAACATTTTTATGGATTTCCAAAGCGTATTTGCACATAAGTGAATATAACGAACCCTAGTGGAATTCGAACTCGAATCTTCGATTTATCATTCCAAGCCTTTATCCATTAAATCATAGTTGTGTAATCGCAAGGAGCTTAATCAATCATTAGATTACGATTATTGATTGATCAGAAAACTCAAATAGGAAAATAGTGAAATTTTCGCAGGTAATCCAAGTTAATATTTAAAATATGATTAAAACATTTTAAAGATATGTAAAAAAAAATATTTTTCATGTGACTTATTTGCGCTTTTTCGTTCTACATGATTGCCTCTCTCTCTCTTTCTCTTTCTCTCTCTCTCTCTTACTTTCTCTTTCTCTATCACTTTCTCTCTATCTTACACTTTCTCTAGCACTAGGTTTCTCTCTCTCTATCTTTATCTCTTTGTCTCCTATCTTTCTCTCAATATCTTTCTCTTTCTTTCTCTCTCACTTTCTCTCACTTTCTAACACTTTCTCTCTCACTATCTTTATCTCTCTCTCTTTCTCTCTTTCTCTCTATTTCCCTCTCACTTTCTCTTTTTTCTCTCTATTTACACTTTCTCTCTCACTATCTTTGTTTCTCTCTTTCTCTCTCACTTTCTCTTTTTTTCTCTCTATTTACACTTTCTCTCTCACTATCTTTGTCTCTCTCTTTCTCTCACTTTCTCTCTCTCTCTCTTTTTCTCTCTATTTATACTTTCTCTCTCACTATCTTTCTCTCTCTCTTTCTCTCTCGCTTTCTCTCTTTCTCTCTCTCTTTCTCTCACACTTTCTCTTTTTTCTCTCTATTTACACTTTCCCTCTCACTATCTTTCTCTCCCTTTATCTCTCTTTCTCGCTCTGTCTCGCTCTCTCTCTCTCTCTCTCTCTCTCATTCTCTTTCCGCCTTTTTCTTTCTCTCGCTGTACAGGTGCTGTAAACTTCGATGTTACGATAATATATAAAATATAAACATAAAAAAACTAAAAACAAGCAAACCAGTTTTTCGGTCCCTCTCTCGTCAAAGCAAAAATCGGGGACAAAGAAGTGCACAGCAACTAAAAAAAAGTATACAACTCCACACGAATGTTATCTGGAGAATATATATATATATATATATATATATATATCAGTGGCGACCACGGTTTTGTCGGACTCAGACCGAGTGAGACAACACAATATCCAAGTATGTGGTCACAGAAATTGTCTGACAGCCATGACTGTGTTCTCCTGCTTGTGTGGCATGGTGCAGAGTCCTGTTGACAGACATACGGTCTTCTAGCAGCACTACCCCCTCAAGGTTCTTGATGTAGGTCTCCGTGTTGCGCCTGAGCCCCGGTGGGAAGATGAATGGTGGTATAACGTCACCATCGCTAGTGATCACTCCAGCTGCCATGATGTTGACCCATATCACCTAACTCCTTCCGTTTCCAAATTTCTGCCAAGTGAATTGCGTCATGATGTTCTTTTTCCCATAGACGATGCCAAACTGAGCCTCCTGTGCGAAATTAAAAATATAAAATGGCGGCAATTTACCGAGCGCACCCTGTACACACATAAACACACGCACATATATATATATATATATATAATTAAGTTATGAAGAACTTGGTAATCCGTATGGGTAATCCCAAGGAGGATGAAATCCTGAGAGCTCAGTGTAAATCCAGAGCTAATATTTTAAAGAAAAACAGACCACTTTAAGGTACCATTATGATAATTTATTTCACCCGAGCCATTTTAAAGGACGCCGGATCATCAGATAGCACTTCCAAAAATGAAATGAAAAATGAAATTAAAATTGATGGGTAGTGTAAGTTTTTGTAATTTAACAGTGTAAAAGGAGTGGTTAAAGAGACATGGTAGAGTTTAGGGAGGGATTAATTTAATATCTCTCTTAATCATATTTAGTATTGGGGAGGAGGAGTGACCAGACCTTGACTATATATATATATATATATATATATATATATATATATATATATCATCGGCGGCAGCAGCACCCGTTCGCATCTGAGCATTGGGATTGTCAAGCTCTCTTCCTATTCCATTTCTCCCCAGAACGCCCCTAAACCCCTCGTCCTGGTGGCGGTGGCGGAGGATGGCTAGGAAACAAAGAGAGTTTGACGTGGCCATAGGCGTGAATTTGACTATGGTGGACAACCCTACGTGACGGACAAGCCCACACACTTGGCGAGAAGCGTCTCCTTCGCGATTCAAAAGTGATTGAGACAGGCGAGATCTGGCAAATCTGGTTAGTCTGTCAAGGTCCGCCTTGACTACGCCAGCCCGACTGACGCTGATCTCTTCCGCCGGTTTGACCGTTGAAATCGTATAAATTTTTGCCTATTTCGCCGTTGGGGTCTTTGGAGTTTGGTCGTGTTCAGTATGGTACATTATATATATACAAAAAGGCAATATTGTCCAAATCGTGTAACTGTAAACTTTGAATTATTCAGCTATAAAAAGAACAGGTTAACATCGTTTTGCATTAGGCTCACTATGTCTTCCCAACTGAGAAATGGGTAGAGGAAAAAAGATCATTCAGGCCTTCAATAATCGTATCAACATTCATACTCTGGCTTCTATCTTCAGAGGAAAAGTGGATCGGGAGGTCAAAACTAGAAGGATGATCATTTCAACTTAAACCTAAATATATTGTTATTGTTCAATGGTCTTATAAAATCCTCGAAGAATTCCAGTAAGATATCTTTAATCACTTCTAAGATACAATGGTTCAAAGTTTAATCTAACAAACAGATAATTTTGCCTGTTGCACGATTTAGAAAATTTTTTGTTCCACAATATATATATATATAATAAAACAATAATATTGGTATGACTAACAGACACTTTGCAAAAAGACTGAAAATCCTAGACAATAAAAAATCCCAAACAAGGAAAGAAAAAGAAAGCAAAAATAGAAAGGAAAAAGGCAAAAAATGCAAACACCTACCTACGCAGTAAATTAAAGCGCTCAAAGTCTAGACCCACTGGTGGTTCATGTAAAATTTTTGATGGTCCGCAGAAAAATTGGGACATTATTTCAATTTTTATGAGCCTTAAGATTAAAAAATGATGAGTAACAAAATGTATTATGGATGGAATATATGTTCAAGACCTTATTTAATCTCGAAATAAACACGAGTAAGCAAAAACACGAATGTGACATCATCCAGCCATAGTATAACTTAATATAACTTGCAAAGTCAAGTTCAATACTTGTTGCTGAATAGTGTCTTACCATTACTATTAATAACTAGTTACTGGATGGTTTACTAGTATAATTTTCTAAAAACATGGCAGAGCAATGGAGTAATAATGGGTCTTCAAGAATCAGTTTCAAACCAGATACAAATTCATAAGCATTCGTACTCGAAAACTATTTTCGCAAGCTATTTAAAAAAAAACGAAATTTTTCAATGGACGTTGAAAAAATCAAATCGCCATATGGATGACATTTTCGGATGACATTGTAAACGCTTAATCAGTTAATAGATGAAAATACTATCTTATTATTTTTTGACTGGGAGGTACCTGTCACCATTACAAAGTTGCCGAACCCTGGACTAGCCTATTTTTGAGAGGTTAGCCCAACTTAAAAACAAAAGGAATTTGTTTACAAATTTTATTCATTAATGATTTTTTAATATCTAGAGGGGATCTTATTCTGGACAGTTTAACAAATCTTTAGTTTATCTGTATAATTTGTAATAAGTGAGACTTATCAAATACGGTGCACAACTGGTGCACGAAGTTACTAATTCTCCTTTTTTTTTTCTTTTTTGGTTTTCAGATTCAAATAAAATAGGTAATAGACCCATAATGGGTGAGAAAAAGCAAGCGAATATTTTGCATTTCTTTAGTAAAACTAAAGATAGAATAACTAATGAAAATAGTAATACTTCGCTTAACTGTGAAGCTGATAAAAAAAATCAGAGCATTTACAGTCCTCCTCAGACGCCATTAAAAAGAACATGTAAACTGGAGTCGAAAAGAAAAAATGCAAAGTATCAAGAAAATACGATTGGAACTACTTGAAATTTGTATTTATTCAAGAACCTTGTAGTGAGCTGGATCCATGGCCTCTTTGTATTATGTGTTCTTAGAGTTTATCTAATGATGCCACGAACCCTTCAAAACTCGAAAGACACCTGTAATCAAAACACCCAGATTTAGCTAAGAAACCACTTGAATATTTTCAAAGAATGCGTGAAAATATACAAAAACAAGGAGGCACTTTAAAAAATATGGTTGTTGAAGATGTCTTTATTAAAGGCTTCTTATCTGATAGCACTTCAAATAGCAAAAAATAAAAAGCTATATACGATTGGAGAAGAATTAATCAAGCATGTTACAAGACAATGAAGAGATTTTGGGAAAACAAGCTGTACAGAATCTGATAGTAATTCCCATGTCTTCCAGCACTCTTAAGAGCGGAATTGAAGAAATGGCTGAAGATATTGAAAATCAAGTTATAAAAATGGTTAAAAAAAAATTATTATTTTATTCGATTCAACTTGATGAATAAACTTCTTTGTTTTGTGTGGGTTGAATGTGAGGGAAACTTACAGGAAGAATTACTTTGTTCGCTCGACTTGCCGGGTAGAACAACTAGCTCTGATATTTTTAAAGCATTTGATCGTTATTTCCTGGAACACACAATTGAATGGAAAATATGTCTTGGGATATGCACAGACAGTGCTACAAGCAGGACTGGACATCGCTCAGGTGTTGTTGCAAAGGTGAAAAATCTTGGTAACCCAGACATTCTGTCTACATACTGCATTATACATCGTGAACATCTTATGGCGAAAAAAATATCCCCTGAACTACACGAAGTATTATCAGATGTTATTAAAATTATAAATGAAATTCGACACAAAGCGCTCAATTCTCGAATATTTGAAACACTTTGGGAAGAAATGGTTTAATACCCACCTTCTTCTTCACGCTGAGGCGAAATGATTTTCGCGAGGCAAAAAAACTGACCCGACTGTTCGTCCTGCGTGAAGAAATTAAATTATTTTTTCAGCAGCAAAATACTCCGAAATTTCAAGACGATGTCTGACGATGAGTGGGTAGCCAAGCTTGCATACCTGGCAGATGTGTTTTCTTTTTCTGTTAAATGAAATAAACATATCCTTGCAAGGACAACTTAAAGATATCTTTACTGTACGAGGTAAAATAGATGCTTTTCAAAAGAAAATATCACTATGGCGATTGGCTGAAGGAAATCTACAAATGTTTATAATTTTTTATGAATATAGGGGAGAGGATGTCAACCAGCAAGGGGTATCCATTGTTCAACAACATTTACAGTCACTGACGGAATTTTTTGATTTTTATTACCCAAAGGAAGAAGATCCGAGGCATGTAAATATGTGCATAATAGATCCATTTGCATCAAACATTGAAGATAGGAATTTAAGCATGAATGAAAAAGAAGGCCTTATCGATCTATCTTGCGACGACAGTCTCAGAGCTAAATTCCAGTCTTCCTTACCTAGATCTCATTTTTGACTCTTTATAAAAATGAAAACCTATCATGCTATGAAAAAAAGAAATGAAAATTTTGATTCAGTTTCCAACAGCATATTTCTGTGTAAAGACATTTTCTTCTGTCAAAGCAATTAAAACTCGGTACTGGCCTCGTCTTGAAACACAACTCTCCAACTTGCAGTGACGTCATTGGAGCCAAAAATCCACAAACAAATATCCCACTAAAAATGTGTAATAAATGAATAAATTTCAAATTTTCAATTTGTTTTAATTAAATTACATTAATAAATTACATTATAACTTTGTTCCTTTAATGGGTGCATTTCATATTAATAAAATAAAAGTTTTCCTATTATTATTATTATTATTATTATTATCATTATCATCATCATCATCATTATTATTATTATTTTCTTTGATTTCTGGCGTTTACACATTTCTTTCCGGGTCCCGCCCAGGGACCTAAGGTTAGAAATGGCATCATGACACTTTCCACTGACACAAAAAAAAAATTACATAGATAAAGCCTTTCGTAAAGTGTGGGTTGTTCATTATTATTATTATATAAATTTAATAGGAGTAGATAGGCTTTCCTACCAACCGGTCAACACTCCTCCCCCTTCTCTTGGACATGAGTAGAGGATCACGCCTTGTTTCTTGTTTAGGAAGGGGTTCCCGGTACTCACTCTCCCTCTCTCTCTCTCTCTCTCTCTCTCTCACTCACTGGCCTCTGTATCTCCAGTTGCCTTGATCTATTCACTATCCTTCTCCTCATCCTATCTTCTATCACTTCTATCTGATCTTGCTCCAAATTTTCTGTAACCCCTTGCGTCCTAGTGGCTTCCCGCCTTGCTTGGGGCGAAACACTTAAAAAAAATGTATTTACCTTTTCTTTCTAAATTAATATTAGTAGTTGGCCAAATATTAAATTATACATTTAATGGTCTATGAAGTTCAAATGTTTGGCGATCACTAATCTAAGCAGAAGCACGTAACCTGATCTTGTAACCTAAGTATACTGTGATTATAAAGTGAGCCACGCAAACTATGACCCACAGCAAATCAAGTCATTAGTATTATGCACTAGCTTCTATCTCCACTTACTGTCTCACACCTGTAATTTTATACTAGTTCAGCTAAATAAATACCCACAACTATTGCGTTTATTTTTAATCAATTTTCGGAAAAATACCGTTAACTCATCTCGAAAAACATTAGAAATGTGTATGTAGTTGTAGTTGATGAATTGATCTTTGATGCTCCCAATATGTACTGGGTTCACACTCTAAGAGTTTATAAAGTAAGAACATCAGAAGTTGACCTGGAAGGTACCTCCTAGCCACCAGGTATACAATCGGATCTCAAACGATGTTAGTGGTTGCTCCAACACATAAACAAGGTCGACCCAGCTGAGCCTAAGATGCGCACATGAGAGACAACCGGATGATAGGAAGTTATAGGAGTGTGCCACCCAAGAGGAAAACCGAACTCACATACGTCCACGCTAGAATGTCAACGTTTTAAAAAAAGAAATACATTTAGTGGTCAATGAAGTTCAAAAGGTTGACGACCGCTGGTCTAAACTATCTAGACAGAGCAACAACAAAAAAAAAAACACTTCACAACGTCAACATTCAACGAAGAACAGCTCAAGTCGCTACTCAAGTTTCATCTTCTCGCGATGTTCAGGCGAAAAAAGCTGATAAATATATGGGATCAACATGGGCAGCAATTTTTTATTTATTGAATCTGGGTTAAATATAAACAAATATTAAGTTTCCTTTTGTATATTTCAGATTATCTTTTTTTTTATTTCCGGTAAAAGCTTAAAATATATATAAGGACTCAAATTACTGGGAGTATTAAGCCTAAAAAAACAAACAACTCAACATCAATGAATGGTTATCAGATTTAAAGAAAAACATACGAAATATGATTGATAAACAGAAAGACACGACATGAAGACGCCATATTTTGACTGACTGAAATCTCATTTTGAGAACAATGGGGAAAAAATCGAAAGTAACGAAAAGCCTGCAGAAAACGTGGCCGAATAACGATAAAAAATGTCGAGGTGTTATTGATAATTCATTTTTTAATTACTATATATACTCGCGTATCATGTGACTTTTGAAGACTTCATTCTGAAGCTAATTTTAATGAGGTCGTATCATACACGAGATATAAAATTAACGTATGTACTGTTGGCCCTGGCTACACCGTTAACCAAACTATATATCCATTTACTGTACTCAAAAAAGCCTACCTGCATTTAAAATAAACGCGATTTTGATAAAACTGATGTTTTACTTAACTGTATCCAATAATAATGCATGCAATATTCACATATTAGTATCGTATTATAAAATACAATCATAGCGAATATGCATCTTTTCAATTGTATACGCTTATAAGATGTTTAGCTGTTTCCCGTTCGGTTATTTATGGCTGTACGCGTTTAAACAACGGGTATAGATTTACTAACGATACTTTTATCATTCTCTTTTACTTTTTTAACATATTTAATTAGAAGATGGGACAAAGAGATAGAGGAAAAGAGGTTAGTCTATTATAATTTGGTCTCTCAAAAAAAAGGAAATCACATGATACAACATATACATGATGAAATAATTTATTATGAGTGAAAATTTGAGGCGCGCACGATACGCCAGATCGCACGTTACACGAGTATATACCGTATATAATAGTTACTATGTGATTTTTAAGACACTAATGGATTATATCACCCACTACTCTAAACGTTATTTTCTTGGTGCCCTAAGATGGAACACATTTCCTTAATTAAGCAAACCGGTAGACGTAATTCGTAGTGTTTAAAAAAGCAACAGGGCGTCTATTCAAATATGGGTATCCACAAAATAACGTTTGGTTCAGTAAGAAATACTTACTATACCTTCATTAGTACAGTGGAATGTTTGAATGCCTCTGTCAAGGAATCCTTCGTTTTCGACAGATACGCGAGTGATGTAATGGATAAAGGCTCGAACTGAGAAGTCAGTGAGCTAAGTTTGAATTCCAAGCGAGTTTGTTACATTCACTTACTTGGATCCACCACCTACCCCCATCTATGGGTTAAATAGTATACTTTGTTATCATCATTGTTATATCTAAGTAAGTTTTAATGCAATATTCACTTGCAAAAACGCTTACGGCCACATCACGTTGAAACACAGGTTCCTGTATGATCACTGAAGTTAAGCAACGTCGAGCTTGGTCAGTACTTAGATGAGTGACCGCTTGTAAGTTTGGATGTGCGTGTGGTGTAATAGCTAATGACACGGAATTGGTAATGGGAGGGCCGAGTTCCAATTCTAGTTGGGTTCACTTACGCACAAATACCCTTGGGGAAAGTATGAATTTACCTTACCCCTAAGCTACGGGTTAATTAGTAAGACTTGTATCACTTAACCATTATTATCTCAAAAAAAATTTCTTACAATCTAAAAATATCTTCCCGCTTGAAATAACCAGCAATGGGGCGATAAGCCGTAAAAAAAGAAATCAATCAACTTTTGTTTTAGTTATAATACTTGTATAAGCACGTGGTAGGAATGTATCCAAAGATTACAGTAAACATCGCTCATTGATTGGAATGTTAAAAAACAATTGAAGAGGGGGGTCACTTTTTTGTTAATTATTTCACGCCAACTAAGGAAATAAAGACACTAAGGCGTTATTGACTGTGAAAGAATATGAGATAAAGAAAACATTATTAATGAGAGAGAACAATACAAGAAGAGGAATTATGAAGACAGAAGATAACAATTGACATTGCATTTAAATTTTGGAAGATCAAAGTTGACTGGATAGCAAGAAACAGGAAGAGTGTTCCACAATCGAGAAATGCAGAGAAAAGAAACTGTCAGCATAAAAATCACTGCTACACATAGCCATTGCCACGGTAAAAGGATGGGACCTAGCTACCAATCTAGTACTGCGCTTAAATTCATAAAGTCGAGTTAACAGAGAGGAAAACAATAAACAAGAAAATATTTATAGAAAAGGAACAAGGAAGCTACTTTACGACGGTGTGAAAGTGAGTGAAACCGAGATACCTGGTAAGGACCGATAACATTGCAGATTCTTCTTTAGATTTTGTTGAGGATCAGATAAGAATCTGTAGCAGAAGCGCCAGGCCAGAAGTGAGTGCGTGAGCATAATTAAACTAAAATAAAATTTATTTTTGCATATTTGAATTTGTCAGCCTAACAATTTCATTTCTAATATCGACCTTTTAATTTGTTTTTTCAAAACGAAACTTTTTATTTTTAATTATCCCTTGAAAACCAAAAAGAATGCTCAATGACTAGGACTTTTCGAATTAAACGGGGTATTTTGAAAACGCCTTAGTACTTAAACTGAAAAAAAATACCACACAGTATTAACGGGGAGTCAAAATTTAAATTTTCGTTATGCTAAAGATGGTGGGAAAATGACCGGCTCATTCTATCGTTACAGGAAATGTCCAACTCTTTCAGCTATGCTTTATCTCTACAAGAGGCATATTAGATCAAACATGGTGTTGTGCTTGCCTATCTGGGTGAGGACTGCTCAGGTTTTACTTAAAAGCTTTTAAAAAAGTTCAAAAATTGTTTACACGGTCTTGTGGTATGTGGATAAAAATTCAGGTAAGCTAAATTCCTTAGTTCCACTAGTTTAGACCCTTTATAGCTAGGGAATGTCATGATACTTCCATGGTGTCGAATCACCCACATTTCCCCCTTTTTTTAAAGACTTAAATGAGTTCAAAATCATTTCGGCGATCTTATAGAGAAGGAAGTATGTTTGCTCTTCAGTCTTTTTCCCACTGCCTCAATACCGCAAGCCGATCGCTGCTATATCGCTATTTCCAAGGCAAATGTTCATATTAGCTCCATTCTTTAACTCTGCCAGTTAAGACCTTTGACAAATGGAACACGCCATGATACTTACACGGAGTCGAATCACCCACATTTCCCCCGTGTTCCATATCTGGGCTAGTGTTGCTCAATCTCCACTTTAAGTCCTTCTTAGAGTTCGAAATCACTGACTCGATCTTGCGGGGGATGTCTTATTTTCGACGCCTTCTCACTAACGCAACATCCAAACCTTTTGCCACTTTATCGCTATTTCCATGGTGAATGTTCAGATGAAGCCCATTATTTAGTTCTACGAGTTCAGGTCTTTTACAGCTAGGACATGCTACGTCCATCGAGTTGAATCACTCACATTTCCTCCGTATCCTATAACTATATTTCCAGCCTTGATAGAATTCAAAAATCACTTACGTTTGGAGGAAGAATCATTCTCCAATCTGCATCAATCGATCCACTCTTTTCCAATATGACACGCCAACCTACTGCCACGGAGCCGAATCACCTACATATCTTATCTGGGTTAGTGTTGGTTAATCTCCACTTTAAAGCTTTGATACAGTTCTAAATCACTGACTCGGTCTTGTGGGGGTGTCTTATTTTCCAGGTTTTCCCACTGGCGCAGCATCCAAGCCTGCTGCCACTTTATCTCTATTTCCATGGCAAATGTTCAGATGAGCTCTAATCTTTTGTCCTACCAGTTCAGACCTTTACAGCTAGAACACGTCATGCTATGTTTTCCATATCTGGGCTAGTGTTGCTCAATCTTCACTTTAAAGCCATGACAGAGTTCAAAATCATTTTTTGTTTGTTTTGGTTTTTTAGCTCCTTATGAATCATTTAATGACGAAATTTTATTTTCTTGTGAGCTTTGTTAATTCTTTTTCTTTTTCCCAAAATATATTGCTGGTAATGTTTTTTACTCTGAAAAAGTATAACTGAATTTTTTTTTTATAATGTATTTTTATGTTTTCATGTTTTAACTCCAGTTTGGGTATTCACTCTTTGCCCACAGCTAGGACCCTAACAGGTGCTACCACCATGGGCCTGGGTGGGCACGGGAACAATAGCAATTAGCGGTGGTTCCATGCTCCTCAAAAACTCCCGATCAGAGGCCTTGCTATCGAATGTAGTTTATTATCATACCCAGAATGATCAAAATCATTTCATTCGTCTTTTTTTGGGGGGGAGGGGAGCTTATTTTTGTTGACCACGTTTGCTGTAGTCTCTGAATATGGAATCCAGTGAAGTCCGTAATGTGTTCAATATCAGAGGTTGGCAGTGAAGATTCAGAGAAAGCATCAGGTAAGTAATTCTTTAAGTCTTCGACATCAGAGGTTGGCAGTCGAGATATTTTGGGAGAAAAAACAAAATGGCTGCCTTTATACACGTCGGATTGAATATTTTGAGTTTTGTGATTGGTTAACCCTTCTATTGGTGGACTATAAAATGTGCCAGCTCATTTTGGCTAGCTCACTAGTACTTACAGGGTACCCAAAAATTCCAATAATTTTCCACTCTGCATCCTCTTTTTGACAGACACAGCATCATAAGCCTATCGCTATTGCTATCCAAACTGTTCAGATCAGCCCCATTTTTAGTTCTACCAGTTCATGCCTTTACAGCTTGGATACGCCATGCTACTTCCACGGAGTTGAATCACCCTCATCTCCCACGCGTTCCAAATTTAAGGATAACGTTCAACGTTTCAAAGACCTTTTTTTCCATAGAACGGCTACGTTATGGAACAGACTTCCGCCTGAATGCTCCCTAAAAACTACAGTCCTTCAACTCAACGTTCAATCGTTATCTATCCTCCTTATCATCATCCTATCCTTTTCTTTTCCATCCTTATCCCGCACCTCGTTCATTATAACCGGTTTAACAGTAACTCTTTATCTTGAACGACTTTCGAGCTCCATAGTAATGTTTAAAAAAACAAAAAGGGAATTTATAGGCATGCTCTATATATACATATATGTTTGTGCGTGTGTGTATATATGCCCTGTTTTTTGTTTTTTGTTTTTTAAATTGTAAATATCTACGACGTAAACAAATAAGTCTCCGTCACTCAGCTGTCAGACTTTTTATGGGAGAAAGTTAAGCATAATCTTTTCTTGTACTGCCTTGAAATGAAATTCGTGGATTTTTATCTTAAAATCTAAAGTCACAACGAACGCGCAAACAACGAAAAAGAAATAAATTAACAAACTGGTAACGAGTCAACATCTCACGTGCAATCTGCATATCATCAGCTCAACGTTCCCAAACAGGCATCGCCTACTGAGTTCCTTAAATCGTCTGATGAAGTAATTTCGCATGCAGCCTGCCTCTAAAATTGGTAAGATTTGGTAATCTGGAAAAACACATACTGTTTCGAGATAATGTTAACGACAGTTTTTTTTTTCTGTTGAAAAAAAATGACAGCGCAGTCATAATACAAAAATAGTGGGCTTACTGTTAATGGTTAAATTAGGCAGTTATTATTCTGTAGATAACAATACAAGGAAGAGGGGGTTTCAGCTGTCAAGAGAATTAATAAACAATGCCGGGACAATCAGTTTGCTGTCTCTTCTGAAAATGTTCCCCAGAAGAAAACTCTTAATGGATTAATGTTAACGTCCTGAACAAATAATCTTGATGTAAATTATTTCTCATGCTGCCTACCTCTAAAAATGGTGAAATGTTCTCTTCCGGCAAAAAAAAAACACATTGCTTCGAGACTATATTAATCTCAGCTGTTTCCAATTATGAAAAAGTAAACGATGTTATAAACCAAAACAGTGGGCTTGATGGTGTTGACTACATTATAGGCCACCATTGGGATGTAAGTAACAATACAACGAAAGTGATTTTAAACGCCAAGAAAATTAATAAACACTGACAGGACAACTAGAGTCTGCTGTCTCTTCTAAAAGCGTTCCTCATAAGAAAACTTTCTAAAAAAAATAAATGATAATTTCATGAACCAAACATTTTGATATAATTAGCGGGGAGCAGCACAAAAGATGTAAAATGAAATGAAAAAAAAAAAAAAAAAGAAAAAAAGGTCTTTGTCAGAGAGAGACGTGATTTTCAGACAGACACAAATTGATTGGCACAATCATATTTTCCTTGCTGTCTCGATGAATTATTCACTAAAAAAGTAAGCATTACTTTGCTTTCCTAAATTGTAAGGAGTACCATGATCAATAATTACGAAGTTGGGCTAAAAAGTTCATAGGCTATGAAGGAGTGACGCTAGAGCTGTGACATTTTGCATGCATTAATTTGAACACTTCTGATTAATAACTGCATTGTTTATTTCCACGTACGAGGTTAGGATGAAAACTTCATAGTCTGACTATGAAGGAGTGATGCTGGACCTGTCACATCTTGCATGCATTAATTTCAAGTCTTCCTATAAATAATTGCATCTGTATATATTTCGCTCACTGGGGTAGACTGTTCCAGTTCCACGTGCCATGTCTAATGGATGTCAGTTGTCAGTTATCTCCTGTTAATTCCCCTCTCCAAGTTCTACACTGCCTTAACCTTGGAAGTTTTCAGCCCACCCTCTTACGTGGAAAAATACAATGCAGTTATTAATAAGAAGAGTTGAAATTAATGCATGCAAGATTTCACATCTCTACTATCATTCCTTCATATTCAGCCTCTGAAGTTTTCAGCCCAACTTCGTACATGAAAAAACACAATGCAGTTGTTAATGAGAAGATTTAAACTTAATCCATGCAAGAGTTTACAGGTGCAGCATCGTTCCTTCACAGTCAACCTCTGAAGTTTTCAGCCCACCCTCGGACATAGAAAAAAAAACAATGTAGTTATTAATAAGAAAACTTGAAATTAATGTATGCAAGATTCACAGCTCTAGCCTCACTCCTTCACAGGCAGCCTATGAAGTTTCCAGCCCCACCCCTATATACCCTGTTTCCATCATTTTGTCATGTGAAAATGGGAAGACATATACGGCAAACAATAAGAGTGAATAAATGAATAGTTCTTCGAGTAGGCATCATGTCTCCAGAAAGTTAGTTTTAAATGGGAAGAGCACCTGTTTCCCAGCTGCTAAGATCATCATTGCTAACATCATCATTGCGAATATCATCACTGTCATCATCATCACTGTGAACATTATCACTGTCAACATCATCATTGTCAACATCATCATTGTCAACATCATCACTGTCAACATCATCATTGCAAAAATCATCACTGTCAACATCATCACTGTCAACATCATCATTGCAAAAATCATCACTGTCAACATCATCATCTGTCAACATCATCATTGTCAAAAATCATCAAAAACTGTCAACATCATCACATCATCAAAATCATCATTGTCAACATCAAAACATCATCATTCAAAATCATCACTGTCAACATCATCATCAACATCATCATTGCAAAAATCATCACTGTCAACATCATCACTGTCAACATCATCATTGCAAAAAATCACTGTCAACATCATGTCATCATCACATCATCACATCACTGTCAAAATCATCATCAACATCATGTCAACATCATCATTGCAAAAATCATCACTGTCAACATCATCACTGTCAACATCATCATTGCAAAAATCATCACTGTCAACATCATCACTGTCAACATCATCATTGCAAAAATCATCACTGTCAACATCATCACTGTCAACATCATCATTGCAAAAATCATCACTGTCAACATCATCACTGTCAACATCATCATTGCAAAAATCATCACTGTCAACATCATCACTGTCAACATCATCATTGCAAAAATCATCACTGTCAACATCATCACTGTCAACATCATCATTGCAAAATCATCACTGCAAAATCAACATCATCATTGCAAAAAAAAATCATCACTGTCAACATCATCATTGTCAATCACTGTCAACATCATCATCAACATCATCATTGCAAAAATCATCACTGTCAACATCATCACTGTCAACATCATCATTGCAAAATCATCACTATCAACATCATCACTGTCAACATCATCATTGCAAAAATCATCAAAATCATCACTGTCAACATCATCAAAAATCATCACTGTCAACATCATCACTGTCAACATCATCATTGCAAAAATCATCACTGTCAACATCATCACCCATTATACTACTTCAACATTTCTGTCTGAATTTCTGGGACGGTGAGTGATCATTATTCGCGTCAAAGCAAGAACACACTTACACTATTTACATGCAGACTATTATCCTCAGCTTTGTCGTTATCACAACGTTTCGGCCGTTGTGCTCACCGGCTTTCATCAGGTGTATATCGAGCCGGGTAACCTGAACTGAATTCTGGACTGAAAACTTTATTTAAGTTACAGGGTAAACTGTTCTTGTTCCACAGAAGCACATGTCTAGGGATATCTCATCTTGTTCTTTTATTTTTTTTATTTTTTTTTTTTTCATTTTTAGTACTGTTCAATTGTTGCTTGTCCTGTTTCTACTGACTCCAAAAGTGCACACTACCCGATTCAGATATTGAATTCACAATTATTTTGTCACCAAATGTACGAACAAGTGCTTTAACCCACTAGGCGGTGGTGTTTCGGCCACCTACGGCAAACGTGCCACGTGTGGCACGCCAAACAATTTCTAATGGCACGCAGCTGCAAATGACATCACGAAGTTCGAACCAATAACTACTACAACGCAAAAAAGATATTTAGCTGTTTCAATTTTAATACATACTATAGCATATATATATATATATATATATATATATATATATATATATATTACTATATAAAATATATTGTAGAACAGGTATATTTACTTTGACTTGTATAAAAATACGTATGCTGTTGTCACAATCGTTTTAAAACCCTATGTCGGTACACGGTTAGAAAAAGTTTGCCAACCCCTGCACTAAGGTATTACCCTGCGTGAAATTATTCAGTCTCTGGGCCAATAAAGAGGTCACATTAAATATAATGCACGAGAGATGATATCTTGATGCCGACCGGGGTATGACGATGAACTACATCCGCGTCCTGGGTACGGCGATGAACGACATCCGCGTCCTGGGTAAGACGATGAACGACATCCGCGTACTGGGTACGACGATGAACGACATCCGCGTCCTGGGTAAGACGATGAACGACATCCGCGTCCTGGGTAAGACGATGAACGACATCCGCGTACTGGGTACGATGATGAAAGACATCCGCGTCCTGGGTAAGACGATGAACGACATCCGCGTCCTGGGTAAGACGATGAACGACATCCGCGTACTGGGTAAGACGATGAAAGACATCCGCGTCCTGGGTAAGACGATGAACGACATCCGCGTACTGGGTAAGACGATGAAAGACATCCGCGTCCTGGGTAAGACGATGAACGACATCCGCGTCCTGGGTACGACGATGAACCACATCCGCGTCCTGGGTAAGACGATGAACGACATCCGCGTCCTGGGTACGACGATGAACCACATCCGCGTACTGGGTACGACGATGAACGACATCCGCGTCCTGGGTAAGACGATGAACGACATCCGCGTCCTGGGTACGACGATGAACCACATCCGCGTACTGGGTACGACGATGATCCACATCCGCGTCCTGGGTAAGACGATGAACGACATCCGCGTCCTGGGTACGACGATGAACCACATCCGCGTACTGGGTACGACGATGAACCACATCCGCGTCCTGGGTACGACGATGAACGACATCCAACAGCAAGGCCTCTGATCAGGAGGTTTTGAGAAGCGTGGAACCACCACTTAATTGCTGGTGTTCCTAGGCCCACCCTGACCCGGGGTGGTAGCATCTGTTAAGGTCCCAGCTACGGGTAAATAGCCAACCCTAAACTGGAGTCCAAACACTTTGAAAGTGTAAAAATAGTTTTTAGTGACAGCAATACATTTTTGAAAAATATATTACCAGCAATACATTTTTGAAGGAAAAAATATTACAAGTAATACATTTTTTAACAAAAATATTACCAACAATAAAAATCTTGTCGGCATTAAATAAGACGTTGAGTTTGATATGCCGTAAAACAAAGCAAACCAAATGTATCTTGAAGTGTATATAAAATATTTAACATATTTATTTAACAAAAAAAAAAAGAAGCATCATATTTAAAATAGAGGTGCAAAGTTGTTGTAACCTAGGAAAGGGTTACTGAATGAGGAATGACCACAACAGAGGTTGGAAATGAAACGGTAATCTTTCTAACATCAACAAAATACAAGACTCACCAGCGTGATTATAAGCTCTTTTTCCTAATCCTTGTGATGCCAACAATTTACATAAGATCGTTAGATAAGTTACTTGCTGTCTTACTTTGTCCATTGTCCCTTCAAATACCCTGTGAGTGTTAAATTCTCCAAGCTTTTTTCCTCGTTATGTGCCCTAGAAATTTGATTTGTCTCATTTCTGATTCTAAGAATAAATATCCTTTGTGTTTCCAATCTTCTAAAAAATGTTTTCGTTTCTTACATGTTCTATCCATATCATTTTTGTTGTAACCTAGAAAAGATTACTGAATGAGGAATAACCAAATCGGAGGTTGTAAATTAAATGGTAATCTTTATAATATCAACAAAATACAATACTCGCCAGCGGCCTGAAGTAGGTAAACTGCTGCTAATGGTGGACTACGTAGACAGTACATTATCCCTACTTACAATAGTGTCAAACGTATTTATTAGAATTGGGACATACCAATTAGTGTTCATAGGTACGATATATAACAGTTTTTTGGGTTTTTTTTTTAAATAAAGCACTGGGAGGGCAATTAATAAAAATCGCCCGAGAATACCGTAAGTTTGAAACTAAGGTAGTCAAATCAACTGATCCTAAATTATATATATATATATATATATATATATATATATATATATATATATATATATATATATATATAAAATTCAGCTAGTTTTAAAAATATGGAAAGCCAACTGAAACAAAATTACCCACTAATAATAAAGTTATTATTATTATTATTATTATTATTATTATTATTATTATTCCAACACTTAAAGAAGTTCACAATTAAAGAAAAGAAAAGAAATTTTAAAAAAACTATGTAACAATATTTCAACATGACGTCTGTCTTCTTTAGGTTATGTTACTGTTGTAACCTAGAAAGGGTTACTGAATGAGGAATAACCAAAGCGGAGGTTGTAAATTAAATGGTAATCTTTATAACATCAACAAAATACAATACTCGCCAGCGGCGTGAAATAGGTAGACCACTGCTAGTGGTGGACCACTTAGATAGCATATCACCCCCACTTACAATAGTGTTCAACGTATTTATGAGGATTGGGACATGCCCATTAGTGTTCATAGGTACGGTATATAACAAAAGTTTTCACAGGATATTGACAATTCCTGATAATGCTTGGATTCAGAAGACTGTTGGAGATAATGAAACAGTCGAGAACTGGAGACTGTTCTTTTATAACGTCGATCCTACCATGGGGAAATCAATCCGTTAATCATTATTCTTCTATGTGCTGTGTCCCTTCAGAACTTGGGCGGTCATGGTTCTTCACAGCTTCTCATCCCTTGTTGCCCTTTGTGGCGTTTCTCCCTTTGCGAAGTCTCCTGTTCCACCACCACGTTCCGCCATACATATACATAAGCCCGTCAGGTAGGTAACCAGATGCCCTCAACGATCTCAGCTGTCCTCGACATATAGGGATTTTCTTAGATGTGGCACAGGGTCAAATGTGAGGATCGTACTCATTGCTCAAACGTAACTGATCTAGCGAGAGAAGCCTATTAAACATTAGACAATGCCGAAGAGCCCTTATGATTTTCTATGCGCTGCTTAGATGTGGCACAAGGCCGGAAGTATGGCGCCTCTAATGATGATCGAACTCACTACACAGTTGTAACTGATCTAACGAGACAAACATCGAAGTACCCCTTGTCTTCGATATGTAGATATATAGATATGAACAGATTAAAGAAAAATACAAATAGAATAGCGATTTTTTTATGCTTAGCTTAGATGTGACACAAGGCCGAAAGTATGGAGCACCCTGCGAGTATCGAACTCACTACTCAGTCATAACTGATCTAGCCAGACAAACTTGTTAACCATTACCCCACGTTGCCGTTGTCCTCGATATATTCAGACTAACGGGAAAATGCGAATAGAATGATAGAGTCTGTTAAATAGGTATGAAGAAATGGATTCAATGGCCACCTTACGACTCACTTCCGAATACACTCGTCTGCCAGGGCGGTTAGCCACACCCTATTACAGACGTCTTCTTAACCCACAGAGCGCACCTGCGGTTTATGCTACAACTATGCTGAGCAGACCTTAGTGTTATAGTTTCTCGTAGAGAACGCATCCTCTGGCGAGATCAGCAATTTGAACAAGGCCAGTACGCTCACATCCTCGATCACGATGACTTGTGACTTCCTGCTAGCAACGGCTCCCAAGGGGTTCGGTTTACCCAATTTCACTCACAGGGCTTGGGTTAAACCGGTGTTTGGTTTTTATGCTGTTTTTAAAGATCGCCGCTCTAAAGCGATAAGAAATAACCTCCCTAAAAAAATTGACCATGTTGAAATTCGAACACTTGTCTCATGGTTAGAGAGCGATCGTTTCTAACCAGTTCGGCTACGCGCAACGCTCAGCTGGTTCGTGCGCCAATCTATCAAATTAGGTCAAGGGTTCGAATACCCCTGAAGCTTGTCAGGTATCACAGATGGATAAATACTAAAGACAAATAGATAAACAGGAACATACATATGGATAGATTTTGATATGAAAAGGCGGGTTGATATGACTAGATTGGTAGACAAACATAGAAACTAACGAAGATATTATGTATCAGGTTTTATGCCTGTACGATGTTTTCAAACGTTCCTTCTTGCTTTTTTCTTAGTTTGCTTTCATGAACACCGTAGGAAAGAGTCAAGCGAACAAATGAATTCCTGACGCAGACGATTGCAAGCGGAATCAGAATAATATATATATATATATATATATATATATATATATATATATATATATATATATATATATATATATCAAAGAATATTTAGGAAGAGAAACTAACAGAAAGAATTGGAGCAGAGGGGTGTTGACGGTGATATCTTCGGTAATGGAAGGAACACAATAATTGCGTGGGCGATTTCTGGTAAGAGCAAATTGGTAAAAAAAAAAAAAAAGAGATCAGTTGCTTTTGGTAGTTGAGTCATTTGGTTGGTTGGCTGACTGTTGGCAGATCCAAGAATGGGTGCGAATGATGGCCCGTTCTTGGTGTCACGTTACCCGAACTCATTCCATTTTCAACGCTGATAAACTTCCAGCATTTCGTCTACTCTCGCACTTTCTAATTAACAATATTAATTAGAAAGTATAACGCAAATTCTGCCGTTGCTACGACAATCCAATCTTTATTCTTTTCGCATTTTTTAGAAAAATTAAAGAAAGAAAAAAAACTACTATGCAACGTTATTACCCCTGACCTGGCATCTCGGCTTCAGTCACATTCCCACCGCCGTAAACATTCTGTAAACATTTCCATGGTAATTGTTCAGCGTTTCTTTTTAGTATCTAGACTTTATTTTACTAGATTGGCATCACTTTCCCATCATTTTACAGCTGACAAGTCGAGATGGACCCGTAAGTTCTATGCTAGCAGTTTCTTCTGTGGCACTTCTTGCTTGTGGAACTCTCTTCCGGCTTCTTGCTATCCAGTTAGATTTAAATGCAACGTCAATCGTTATCTTCTGTCTTCTTAATGCCTATTCTTTTATCGTTATCATTAATAATGTTTTATTTTTCTCATATTCTCTCACATTCAGTAACCCCTTATGTCCCAGTGGCTTTATTGCCTTACTTAAGTTGAAATGATTTTAAAAAATGTTAAGACAAGTAATAAAGGAAACGACTGTAGCCTAAACTAACGACCCTTTCCATACCGAATAATATGTGCTTCGCCGGGGCTACATCAGTTATGTGCCATGCGTGATACACGCTTAGGCGATCATGTATCTTTCGATATAGGACTGACGAGGCAGATTGTTTTCCCGCAGTAGGTTGCCATTTCTTTCTGCGGTAGACCAGTTGCCATCCAAGGCCCTAGAACCCAGTCTGTCCTGCTATTTACCCATAGCTGGGGGAAGAAGAAGAGGATTCATACATTTCCCAAGGATTTTAGCACGTAGGTGAATGCAATGGATACGACTAGAATTCGAACTCGCCTCTTCGATTCCTCAATCAGAGCGGCTACCCATTACTCCACCGTGTCTACATACAGTTTTGAATTCAGACTTTTCCTTCTCCTAGACCGGTTGCCACCCGAGGCTATAGAACCCTGTCTACCCTGCTATTTACTCATAGCTAGTGAGGGGAAGAACAGATGGATTCATACCTTTCCCAAGGGTAATAGTATGTAAGTGAATGTAATGAATTCGACTGTACTTCATCGTAATAATAATAATGATAACAAAATAATAATAATGATGATAGTAAAATAATAATAAAATAAGAAGACTGTGATGCTGCAAAGTGAGTTATAATTTTCTCCTGGTTATCACGACTATGCTATATCAAGAGAATTGGGGGAAAGTCTACTTTGTAACGACTACCAACTGCTTACAAAAATAGTTATAAAATGAAAAAACTATGATTGCTGTGCAGTTACGTGCCGTGTCTTGAGCGGCTCTTGGGACTTAAGTTCAACATAAAGTGGATCTCGTACATACAAACCATCGCTAAAGATACTGGGAAAAAATGGCCGGTTTCTGTACCGCTTCAGTAAGAACCTGATCCAACCCCCATCCCCTAACCCCCCCGCCACGTATCCTTTAGGCTTATGGCTGTATCACGTCGAAACGCCCGTTCCCGTACGCTCACCGAAGTTGAGCAACA
The DNA here is from genome assembly GCA_903632075.3 of Acanthosepion pharaonis. Lineage (NCBI taxonomy): Eukaryota > Metazoa > Mollusca > Cephalopoda > Sepiida > Sepiidae > Acanthosepion > Acanthosepion pharaonis. Next base: position 2,438,546 of record CAHIKZ030003432.1, read on the forward strand.
TCGAGTCTTGTCAGCAAGCTCAGATGTGCGGGTGGTGTAATAGATAATGGCTCGAAATTGTTAATCCAAGAATCAAGTTCCAATTCCCGTTGGGTTTATTATATTCACTTACGCGCTGGCGAAAAGTATGATCCACCTCTTCTCCCTCAAGCTATGGATTAAATAGTAAGACTTATATTACTAAACCATTATTGTCGCCAAAAAAAATTCTTACAATCTAAAAATATTTTCTAGCTTTAAGTAACCTGCAATGGGTTGATAAGCCGTAAAAATTCTAGTTTTAGTCATAACATTTGTATCAATTACATGCGCGTAGCCATAAATTAATAATTGTTACAGGAACGTGGGCAAAGATCACAGTAAACATCGTTCAATGATTGTAATGTGAAGAAACAGTTTAAGATTATTAGTAATCATTTCACCCCAATAAGGCAATAAATCCACTAAGACGCAAGGAGTTACATTATTAAGGAGAGAGAACAAGAAAGGAAACAATTATGATGTTAAAAGGAGAGATTCTTTAAGATTCTAAAGATGGTCTGAAAGATTTATTTTTTAAATGTGATTTCCAGTACTAACATGTTGTGTTTTCTTTTCTCTGAAGTCGATACAAATAGTGATTTTCCAAGCGTTGCTTAGATGTGGAACAAGACCGAAAGTATGGGACGCCCAGTGAGGACCGAACTCACTACTCAGCCGTAATTGTTCTAGTGAGACAAACTTGCTAACCATTACGAGGTGACCAAGTCGATATAAATAATTTCTGGATTGTGTAGCCGTTATCAGAGCAGGATAGTGGAATCGACGAGCCGAGTTCAAATTACTGCCTAATTTGTTGCATTCACTTTCGCATCAATTTCCTTAGGAACATGAATCCGTTTTTTAACCACCATCCCACCTTGGCTGTGAGTTAAATATCAGCGTAGACTGGTTTATCTAGCATTGAGTAGAAGCCAATCTAGAAGAAGGAAAAATTTGATTTCAAAAGGCAATGGGAAACCATTCTACTATACTTGCTAAGAATACATTCACAATATATTAAAGAAAAGGAATCTCCAGAAATTCATAATCACCTACGTCCTGAAGGAGTATTGCATACGAAAAAAGAATGTGGTAACAATCAGGCTAGCAGAAGGACAATTTTGAATTTAAAACCATAATAAAGGCAATGGGAAATCCATAGGGATTGCGTTGATAGATTGTATAGGAGAAAGAGAGAGGAAAGAACTCGTTAGTATAGAATTTTTATAAACTCGGCTATCAAATGACGTGAAATAAAATACAAGACAGAGTAATGAAAGATTGATTGCAACAGGCAAACGTTAGAATTAAAACGAGCTGGAGAATTAATATTTAATCAAAAGACACCAAATCGAAAAAAAAAACGAATATGTGCAGAGGACAAGAATAAAGCAAACGAAACTGTAAAGATGATAACATAGAAATGGTTGCGCA
>CAHIKZ030003432.1:2442500-2452500 GCA_903632075.3 Acanthosepion pharaonis
AACTGATCCCATCAAGAAGGCTGTCGATGAAGATAAGAAATAGCATAGGTCAAGAAAATAGCCCTATGGGAAACTGCGCTGATTTGAAATGATTTAGAAGCGTAGGTAGATTTATAACTGTACAAGATGGATTCTGATTAGAAAAATTGTCTGGTACGACACAGTCAACAAATCTTCTTAGCAACAGACCTAACAATGGCTTCCTTATAACCACTCCACTTCAAGTCAGCGGAAAACGTGAGTTCAAGAAAGCGCAACGATTTGCTCTCTTGGAGACCGTATTTATGTATGGATGTAGGTATGTAGGAAACAGTCTGCCTGCCTTTATGTGAATGGGTTATCAGAGAAAATACAAAGGATCTGCGGTCCATATAACATCAGGACAACCTTCAAAAGCTTGACGACACTTCGCAGTTATCTCTCCCGGGTAAGACCACCCCCATAGAGGAGAACATGACTAAAGACTGTGTGTACGCTATCCCATGCAGGAATATAAAGGAGAGACAGGTCGTCCCCTTAAGGTAAGGCTTCAAGAACACCAGAAAGCTGTAACACGAGGCGTGACTGACCACATATGGAGAGAGAAGGGAGATCACCGCCCTCTGTGGGATCATGTTGAGCTCATAGACAAAGAACATCATTGGAAAATTCGTAAACTTAAGGAATCAGCACATATGCTAGGCCACAAAAATCTCCTGAGCCGACCAAGCATAGAAATAAATACAATATGGGAACCAGTAATAAGGAGTGCCAGAGAAAAGCAATGATAACAACAAAAAGTTGTAATATGAGCTCTGGTAAAACATAGAATGATAACAGCAGAATTGCAATATGAGCACTGGTAAAAAATGTTGCTGAAGACATTAGGTTTATAATACCCAGAAATTCATACCCAGATGTCCTCAAGGACACATGGCACAGTGGATAAAGGCGTTGGTTAGATCCAGTGACAAACCAAAAGAGTGTGAGTTCAGTTAAGGCAGTGGAGAACTTGGAGAGAAGAATTAACAGGAGATAACTGATAACTGACATCCGTTAAACATGGCACGTGGAACTAGAACAGTATACCCCAGTAAGCGAAATAAAAGGTTCAGTTCGACATTCCAACCATCTGAAGAAGGCCGGAGCGTACAACGGCCGAAACGTTGTGATAAATATGGCGACAAAGATGAGGATAATAGTCCGAATAATGTAAATAATGTAGGTATATATATATATAAGTAGGTTTGTTAAGGACGCTTTTTCTTTTCGTTATTTCTATACTATTTTCTTTAGGTTTCCCGTGAATATTTTAATCAATAAATTGTCCGATGTCTGAGTACATTCGGCTTTCATGAGACTTTATCACAAGAGTTTATCTTAGCTGTGCTATATTGGTTTCCTTGTTTTTCAGATATCGTGTCTCCACGCGTGATGTCGGTATTTTAAAGTATCACCTTTTCACGCAATAGTCTTTTGTTTAGTTTATTTTATCTATTTTTTCTTGTCGGACAAGACAAACTTTCGAAAAGAAATATAAACTCACAATCTATTGATCAAATATATATATATATATATATATATATATATATATATATATATATATATATATATATATATATATATATATATATATATATATATATATATATATATATATATATATATATATATTATCAAATGGACAAAGTCCAACAATTATTTTAAGACATTTTTGTTTATACATTCTTTTTATAGATTAAAATATTTAAGTAAATGCTCTGTTTATAATAAACAGTATTAAATAACATTTACCGGCCTGAATGTCCGAGAAATTTTCATAGAAAATATTCGCTCTGCGACAGGAATCGAACCTGTATCCTATACGGAACCGTCATATAGCCTGACGTGCTTTTACCAATTGAGCCACAGAGGAGCGTTTCGGCTAGCAACATCGATTTTTACTGTTTTCAAACTTCAATCTTCCATGAATCTCTCACGTACATTCATATCTGCTCGATGCGTATCCAAATGTAAACAAATGACGTCACACATTATGAAATGGACAAAGTCCGACAATTATTTTAAGACATTTTTATGTTTATACATTCTTTTTATAGATACAAATATTTAAGTAAATGTTTATTATAAACAGAGCATTTACTTAAATATATGTATCTATAAAAATAATGTATAAATATAAAACGTCTTTTATAATATATATATATATATAATACTGAACATTGAGAGCTAGTGCTAATAAATGAATAAAATATATATATATATATATATATATATATATATATATATATATATATAAAAAAAAACAGACCAATTTTAAGGTACCATTATAATAATTTATTTCCACCAGAGCCCTTTTAAAGGACGCCGGATCATCAGATAGCACTTCCAAAAATGAAATGAATCGAAAAATGAAATGAAAATTGATGGGTAGTGTAAGTTTTTGTAATTTAACAGAGAGTGTAAAAGGGATAGTTAAAGAGACATGGTAGAGTTTAGGGAGGGATTAATTTCATATGTCTCTCTATCATACTTAGTATTGGGGGAGGAGGAGTGACCAGACCTTCACCTATTTAGACGGTTAACTTAACGGAAGTGATATATTGAAATGGGAGGGGAGAAAGGAGAAAAGAAAAAGGAAAAAGAAAGAAGAAGGAGAGGGAAGTAAAGAGACTGTAATTGGGTTTTAGCAATTTATGTAAAGAATAGATTTTAATGCTTGATAGTAATTTAGATGTCTAAAAAAACCTAATTAATTTGATGTTAGCTATCAATTTAAATATATTTTTTTTTTAAACAAAAAGTTTAGGGTTTTAATATAAGTTAAATACTATATTTATTAACACATTTATAGAGAACATATTAAAAAAAAATTTTTAAAGTATAACAGTTTGTTTACCCGACCAATCGTACTTTTTTAATATTGTAAAAAATAGTTACGGTAACATCTTTTAAATCTAATTTATGAATGCAATTTATTTTTATAAGGGTAATCTTTCTTAGTTAAAGTTTTAATATTTAATATATATATATATATATATATATATATATATATATATATATATATATATATATATATCGTAGAAATTGATTAAATCCGACAATTATTTAGTATATTTTTCTGTTTATACGTTATTTTTTAGGGATACACTTATTTAAGTAAATGCTTTGTTCTTTACTTAAACAATATTAATTACCTTTACTGACCTGAATGTTCGAGAAATTTCGTAGAAAATATGCGTTCTCCGGAAGTTTTCTGTGTCTGAATGGTTATAGCACGCGAGACTTAATGCTGTTTCCTCATAGGATGTAGGTTCGATTCCTACTGGGGAAAACAGATTTTCTACGAAATTTCATGAACATCCAGGCCGGAAAACTCCCCGGGTTTTTTTTTTAAACAGGAGTAGTGGTTTATCCTTTGTTTCCTTGTTAGAATTGGGTTTCCGGTTTCTTCTAAAGCTTTCTCATTCTCTTTTCCTCCCTGTAACTTCTTGTGTCCTTACTTGGGTTGAAATGAGCTGAATCTTGACCAACAACACACCTCAAATATTCAATATATACAATGAGAGTTTATTCGCTGTATTATGTCTTACCACCTTAGCCGACTTGCTTTACTCTGTGGACCTAAGATTTCCGCATGCGTGTCTGTCCAGGGGCCAGAACGAGGCTAGTCCAAGGGGAGCAATTCATATCGAGTTACCCATAATACAATAATGATAACATGAGCCGTTTAGCTTATGAAGAAACGTTCAATGACCTATCAGCATGTACAATTATAAAAAAACTTTCTCTTGGCGACTTGAAACAAGCGTGAACGAATAATTACGTCGCATTTTTTCACTGAATTGAAATCCAACAATAAAAACTTACTGTGACACCAACCTATCTACATCCATTACTGGATCAGCTTATATTATCGCCGGACGTAATCTGATAACAGACTCGGAATGAAAACTGAAAGAAGTCTACGATAAGGTTGCAATGGAAAGCAAGAAGAAAGGACTAACTATTAATTGTTAGGCAGCATGGTTATCGGCAAAAGAAATAAGTCAAGATATTAGCTACGTATTGAGAATGTTAACATCAACCAGCTACATGCACTTAACTATCTGGGTTGTGTAATAACAGACTACGAACAATGTGACAGAGAAATCCGAAGATGCATAGGAAAAGCGAACGATGTCTACTAAAAACTAAGCAAGGTATAAAGAGATAGGAAAATGTTGTTAGAAACAAATAAAAGAGTACAGAACTGCTATGTAATATCTAATCTCCAATATGGCAGTTAAATGTGGGCCAATATTGCTATGCCTTTCAGAAAATAAACAAAATATTAAGAGATAGGATCAACTTAACTATCTGGCTTTTATAATAATAGACGACAATTACCCAAGGTCGGTCTAAAATTTTAATTTAAAAATAATGTGATGATGAATGTCGTGCTAAAATGAGAAGTGTATTTTTTTCTCCCTCCCAGTAATTAAATGGGCGGGAACTCTCACGGCAAATGAGATTTAATCGGTGAACGGACATTTTCTGTAAATTAAATTCCTAATTCCTAATTACAAATACCATTTTTTTTTCAGAATTTGAGAAATAACAGAAAATCCTATTACACCAGTAATTTAAAATAAATAAGCCTGCACCTTTCAATAGGAGTAGACAGGTTCGTTTATCGCCCGGTTCACACTCCTCTCCGATCCTTTGAACAGGAATCGTGGCTTATCCATTGTTTCCTATTTAGGATTGGTTTTTGATTCCTTCTTTAGTCTGCTCATTCTCTTTCACTCCCAGTAAATCCCTTGCGTCTTAGTGGCATTGTCGCCTTGCTCGTTGGTGAATTGATTATTAAAAAAAAAAGATTATTAAAAAAAAGAAGAAAAAGTCTAGCATTTGTCCGTACAATGATTATTGCTGCATGCTAGGTACCTAGAGAATCTTGACAATTTCCAAAGAAGTATCTGCAATGTTATCTGTCCTAGCCTGGCAACTCAGCTACATTCTCTTTGACATAGCTTCTCAGTGTCTTTTCTATGAATATTCCCATGACAACTGTTCTGATGAGCTTTTCACAAATTTAAACGCAGTACTAGATTGCCAATTAGGTCTCATCATTTTGCTGTTGAGATTGCTAGATGTAACTGTCAGTTTTTGACAAGGTATGGCACAAGGATTTATTTCAACTGCTGGGAAAATTAGCTCTATTTGGAGATGTTAGAATAATCAGGAAGTTAAACTGGGACCAAACCATAAACTGAGTATCCAGACAAAAACAGAAAAGGACGTCACGCCAGATTTTTTCAACCTCTACAGCGACGCCATCCTAAGAAAACTGGAGACCCTAACAAGATTTAATATAATAATCTTAACAATATAAGATACGCAGATGACACTGTGTTGATGGTCGACTTGGAAAGTGTTATGGGACCTTACCCATAATAACATAATGGACTATTCTATACGTAATAATTACTGCGCTTCAAGAGGAAGCAGGGGGTTCAGTCCGAAGTCAGCCTGAAGTCGGGCGACCGGCTGATCGGTTGAACTGTGCTTTCGGGCGGGGAGGAACCCAAACGAGGCTACGCCGAAGGGCGGAGTCTCTTTCGGGAAGGTAAACCATCCCTGAACCCGTTTATACGGATCCAAAGGGCATGTTTTTGCCCGAGCCCACGGGCTCGGAGATCCCACGTTAAACCGGCCTTGTGCCACATGATGCTCTCGTGGAGGGGTGACTAAATAACGTTCAGTCCGAAGTCGGGCGACCGGCTGATCGGCTGATCGGTTGAACTCTCTGCCTTCGGGCGGGGAGGAACCCGAACGAGGCTACGCCGAAGGGCGGAGTCTCTTTCGGGGAGGTAACCGACCCTGAACCCGTTTATACGGATCCAAAGGGCATATTTTTGGCCGAACCCACGGGCTCGGAGATCCCAGCCTTGTGCCACATGATACCCTCGTGAGGGTGACTAAATATTGTTCAGTCTGAAGTCTAGAGTGAAGTCCGTCAGGAGTCTGTCAGTCAGAGCGAGCGCGTGAATCAGTCAGTCGAGTCAGAGGCAGTCCGAAACAGAGTCGCGTTCAGGCAATTACTACTAAACCTGATTGTTTGTACTAACACTTTCTACTTCTCTGTATATATTTCTGTTTGTAATATATCTGTGTTATTCCATATCCGTGTTCGAGTTCTTCTTTATTGGTTCTACCTTGGACCATCACCGTGGTACAAGGACCTTTGGACCATAACAGAAAGAAATCTAAAAGACGTCTTAGATATTGTGGTAGAAGAAAGCGAGACAAAAGGACTATCAACTGCCAGAAGACAGAAACTGTGGTTATTAGCAAGCGAAAAAGCCTGATATGCTAGTTACAAATTGGAGCTTTAAACACCAAGCAGGTGCAGAAATTCGAATATAACGGAAACGTTTTAAGACAGGATAGGAAATGTGGTACCGAGATCCGAAGAAGCATTGGGCTAACGGAAAAGGTATTCCAAAAGCAAAGGTGATGCGAAACGGAAAAATTTCGTTAGAAACAAAGAAGAGTGCTGGATTACTACGAGGTATTCATTCTCTTATATGACAGTCAATGCTGGACAATTTCCTCAAAGATTAGGAAGAAGGAAAAAAACTAGAATTAGCAAAAATATAGATCTACAAAAGGATACTGAGAATTCTATGGACGGAGCAAGTAAGCAACAAGGAAGTCTTAAAGAAAATGGCAACGGAAAGAACACTTATCAGAAAACGACAGCTGAAATTCCTGGGACGCAAAATGAGGAAGGAGGGCTTGGAAAACTTAATCCTCACAGGGAATATTGAGGGCAAGAGAGATAGGGGAAGACAGCAAGCCACTTACCTGACGAGCCTGTGTGAATGAATGGCGGAACGGAGGGGGTGCCTCAGCAAAGGGAGAAAAACAGAGCGACACTAGATAGAAAGTTGTGGAGGGCCATGATCGCCAATGTTCTGAAGGGACGTCGCACACAGAAGTAAAAGAAGAACTGTAAGTTCTATTCTAATAGTTTCTTATTTTGCACCTGTTATGGTGAACTATCTACATGAGAATGAACTCTTCCTCCTTCATAAATACTAACCTGCGAGACTTCCTAGGCGGAGGCAGTCGGGACGCAGTGTAACGTGACCGTTTGAACAAACACTCCTATCTGCTGACTAATAACACTCTTATTTTGTATATATGTTCTGTTATTTCAATATACTTGTTCAACCTAACTTCTTCTTTACGTACCTTTCTTTCTGGCTCCTAACAGGACGCAACAGATAGATAGATAGATGGATAGATAGATGGATAAATAGATAGATAATTAACAGACTTAGATAGATAGATAGATAGATAGATAGATAGATAGATAGATAATTAACAGACTGAGATGGTGTTATGGTGACCTATCTACATTAGAAAGAAATCTTCCTCCTTGCAAATACTAACCTGCGAGACTTCCTAAGGAGGCAGTCGGGACGCAGTGTAACCTGACAGTTCGGACAAACACTTCTATCTGCTGACTAATAACACTCTTATTTTGTATATATGTTCTCTTATTTCAATAAACCTGTTCAACCTACCTTATTAATTCCGTATCTTTCTTTCTGGCCCTTAACAGGACACAACAACTTGGTGACGAGGATTTTGTTCAATGACTCTAAGAGCTGTTTTTCATTTTGTTATGATGACCTATCTACATTAAAATGAACTCTTCCTTCTTCATAAATACTAACTTGCGAGACTTCCTCGGCGGAGGCAGTCGGGACGCAGTGTAACCTGACATTTTGGACGGACACTTCTATTTGCTAACTAATAACATTCTGTATATATATATTCTGTTATTTCAATACACTTGTTTAACCTACATTCTTCTTCAAGTGTCTTTCTTTCTGTCCCTAACAGGCCACATCAACCTTGTGGAACTCTCTTCCGTCTTCTTCCTTTCCTGCCAAATACGATCTTAAAAAATCCAAATTCTACGTCTATCGTCATCTTCCTTCTTGAAATCTTTTCTCTTATTGCCTTGTCCCCGCTTGGATGTGCCATGTGGTGCTATGGATATCGGAGAGCCGAGTTCAAATTCCAGTTGAGTTCGTTAGATTCACTACCACAAATATCCTTGGGAAAGGCATGAATCCATCTCTTCTCCCCCCCCCGCAGCTATGGGTTGAATAGCAGGACAGACTGGATTCTTTAGGCTTGGTTGGCAACCAGTCTACCATAGCAAGAAGTGGCAACCTACAGCAGAAAAAAATCTGCCTCAACAGTCACGTATTTTTCGATATGTGGTCGACCAAGTGTGTATCACGTACGGTACTTAACTGGCTTAAAGTTTAGTAAGTTTCATTCACTCGCAGCAACCCTTTGCCTTTTTGTGGTATTCTTTTTTTTTCTTTTGCCTTGCTTGGGACATGATTAAAAAAAAAGGGGTTCAACAAGGAAACCAGGTGGGTGGAGCAAAAGCCAACATGGCAGAAAGACATTGTCATGTCGATTATACAGATGAATATGCCAAATAAAATACGGTGCACTTGTCGTGGACTAATAACTAACGAGATCGTCTCGCAAATTACTATTTCGATTAATACAGTGAATACGACCATCACTAATAGCAATAGCATGAGAATTACGTCCTGATGTCTGCAGCAAAGACGAAGAATCGTGTATTTAGAAAAAAAAGACCTTGTGTCATATTTTCATTCCGTGCGTACGCAAGATATATATATGTGTGTGTGTGTGTGCGTGTATGCGTGTATGCGTGTATGAGTATGTGTGAGTGCATATATGTGTGTGCATATATATGTGTGTGTGCGTGTGTGTAGAGAAAGTAAGATGAAAAATGAAAGATATACATTAGAACAGACTGAAAAAATATATATATATATATATATATATATATATATATATATATATATATTAAGAAAACAGACGACTTTAAGGCTCCATTGTAATAGTTTATTTCACCAGAGACACCTGGATCTTCAGACATCACTTAAAGTACCCTGGATCTTCAGACATCACTTTCAAAAGGTGAAAAACGAAAAATGAAATATATATATATATATATATATATATATATATATATATATGTGTGTGTGTGTGTGTGTGTGTGTGTGTATATTTACTGTTTATACGTTATTTTTATGTGTGTGTATGTGTGTGCACATATGTGTGTGTGTGTGTGTAGAGAGAGAGAGACATGAAAAAGCAGAAATATAGATTTGGACAGGCTGAAAACACATATATATATATATACTGTTTATACTTTTTATACTGTTTATACTTTTTATAGATATACTTTATTTAAGTAAATGCACTGTTTTTTGTAATTAAACAGTATTCATTACATTTACCGGACTGACTGTTCGAGAAACTTCGTAGGAAATATGAACTCTCCGACAGGAATCGGACCTGTAACCCTTATGGGAACCGTCATATAGCCTGACGTGCGGTTACCATTCAGCAACAGACAAGTCTCTGGTTAGCAAAATCTTAATTACTGTTTATAAAAACATACCTTTGATCAATTCTTATTTCTGCTCACGGAACTTAACGTAAACAATGACAACATATTATGAAAAAGATTAAGTCCGACAGTTATTTCAGTAAATGTTCTGTTCAATTTACTTAAATATCTATAAAAAAAAATAACGTATAAACAGTAAATATATTAAATGCCTGACTTAATCCCTTTCATAATATATATATGTATATATTTGTGTGTGTTTATGTGTTTGTGCGCACGCGCTCGTGTGTGTGTGTCTGTGTGTGAAAAGACTGAGATAGATAGATAGATAGATAACGAACAGACTGATATATATAAATGTGTGTGTGTGCGCACGTGTGTGTGAAAAGACTGAGATAGATAGATAGATAGATAGATAAGAATAACGAATATATATATATATATATATATATATATATATATATATATATATATATATCTGTGTGTTTGTGCGCACGTGTGGGGGGGGGGAATACTGAGATAGGTAGATAGATAGATAGATAAGGGACAGACTGAATA